>VDFB02000002.1:95003538-95080134 GCA_007258455.2 Sequoia sempervirens | reverse complement strand
ATTTATAGTTGCAGTTAGATATGTTTTGATCATTGAATGGTTAGCAATTAAATGGTTTGGTACAATATTGATTCAACCCCCCCCCTTCTGTATTTTGGGTGTTCAACACAAAGCAGGATACATGATAGCGTAGTATTTGATAATAAGAAGGAACTCACAAATTGTATGTAAGACTATTGGCATAAATTGATTTAAAGTTGATGCATATGCATGAAAAATGTAAGATGTGAAAATAGATATGGATGTGGTTAATTATTTTGACATTAAAGTAGACATGGATGGAATTAATTATTTTGAGATTAAAGTAGAGGTGGATGGAGTTGATTATTTTGTTTTTATATCAAAACAAAATCTTAAGTTGTAATTTTCATATGGTTATTTGCTTATTTAAAACACATTTTCTAGGTTGAATTTTCACATTGTTAAAAAAATTAAAATTTCCAAATTGTTTGATTTTTGTGGTTAGTTATTTTTTTCTCAGTTTAAAACAATTTTTTTAGTTGTATTTTAATATGCTTATATTCTAATTTAAAACAAAATATCCAGGTTGGAGCTTTCACATTGTTAAAATATATAAATTGGCCAAGTAGTTTTTTAAATTAGTTTTGTAATAAATTAGTGTATCAATGAAAACTTTTGTCCTATGTAGGTTGATGATCAAGGTCGTATAAATTTTGGAGGATTACTCAAAGTAATAGGGAACTACAACACAAAAGGTATTTTGATGGTTCGATTAGGATTTTTAATGCTTTGATTGGCTGAAGTTGGTTTGGTATAATTTTGTGAATAGAAGCTATTTTTTGTGTTAATTATGGTATATGGTTATTCATTAAAAAATATGGTATTTGATTATTCATAGGGTTACATAGGGATGCCTTACTTAAAATTATGCTTCCCCATTGTATGTGGTGTCCTTGCAATCTGAGGACAATAAGCGATGATGTTTGGCCTTGCCTTGCCCTGTGGATTCTTTGAAATATAATGTGGTGAGGTCCTACATCTTATGGAAGTGAACTCATTTTCCATTTTTCTTCCTTAGGGGTAGTTAAAGTTTTTACTATAAAAAAGAAAAAAGGGCATACTGGGCTGAAATATACTAAGCCAAATTTTTTCGGTTTTCAATTGCAAGTTACAATCAACACGCACCCGTTAAGGTTAGCTCTAAACCAAAACGATGCTGAAAGCAACTCTAACCAGAATGTACATCAGGATCCCGATGTGGGCAAGGTGTGAGCATTGGTCAGAGGATCTTAAAGAAATGCTGATACAAAGAACTCTAACCAAGAATGCGCCAGATGACGGCGAGCATATGGTCAGAGGATCCCTATCTATTACAATACTGAAAGCAACTCAACACCAAGTATGTGCTACTCAATCCAGGATGGAGATGAGGCGACCATATGGCGGAGACTTAAGATATTACAATGCAATTCAAGTAAACAGGCGGCAAGCCAGCTTCTTCCACTTATTCAGTGGGCAGTTACAAGCATGAGATTAGCAAGAATAAGAAAGATGCTGACAGTACTACTGTTCAGCTTACAATATAAGAGTTTTATCTGTTAAGCACAAGATAAGAGTGTTCTCAACGCTGCAACAATGTATAAAGCTATCCTTAATGCTCTCAATGTCTCTCCTTTCAAAACCTACCTCAAAAGATGGATTCTATGCAAGCTGTTATAACAGAACAATGATTGAAACTGATAACCAGCAATACAGAAACTCAATGAAATGCTCACAACTCACTCACTACTCACCCAAATTTCATGAAATCTGATGCAAATCACTCCTAAGATGAAGGCGCCCAAGATGACAACACAAAACAGAACCTAAATGCTGATATTTATTTCTTGCACGAATTCCAATGACACTCAAAAGGGTACGGCTGCAAGGAGGGGCGATTTTGCCTTAATAAATTGTAGACTTCAATAAAAAATCCCAAACTTCTCTGAAAGGGGCACCCTTACCTAGCAAATGCATGGGTAAACTACCCAAAACCAACAAAAAATCACACAATGACTTATGAGCTAAAAATCAAATCTGCAACACAAACCAGCAACTCCATTTTTTTTGATTATTTTGCAGATATAAGGATTACAATGCATAAACAACAGCTATAAGCAAACTCACTACAAAATCACTCCAAAGCAATCAAACCTCTCCACTAGGTGCTATCTCACAAGCACGAAGTTGAGCCAAGCTAGGAGGCATTCATTCCTCGAAGCAGTCCAACACCATTTCGGCAGCATAACATTACTCAAGATATCAGATGATGCAAATGAAGACCAAGACCTCCTTTTATAAACTTGTGAGGACTTTCCAGAAGCTTCTAGAAACCCTAACTTTCAAATTTGAATTTTCACCTTTCCCTCCAAAGATGGCGTCCCATTTGTCTTGATGTAATTTTGACTTTAATTTTAAAACAATCTTCTCCAAAAGATGGGCGTCCCTTTTCAAGCAATTATTTTTGAACCTTTAGAAAATATAGAAATATCTCCATGAGGCGCCACCCCCTCAAAGTCCCCCTTTTAAGAACAACTTAAGTTGTTTCACTAGACCAAGGGGTCAAAATATTAAAATATAACTTTAAAATATAATATTTTAATCAACTGGACAAATCTCACCAAAAATGCTTCCCAAGGTCAAGATTGATCAAACCAACTGAAATGACTGAAGATGAGAGCCAACCGTGCCGAAGCCAACAGGACCACTGCCAGAAATAGAATTTACTAAAAATAGTAAATTCATGAAAGTGCTTAGAATGCCAAGAAAAACACATCTCCGAGAAGCTCACGAAAAACCCATAAGGAATCCGCAGTTCAATCACCAATCCGTGAGCAAAAGAAACCACCAACCAAGAAACCCTAATTTCACCACCGAGAAGCCTACGGGTCTCCAGAATAGGACAACGGTCAATCAGAAAAGTCATGCTCGAGAAGGGGACATTACACGGGCCTTATCAATCTATAAACCCTCTAACTACCCCATTTCGTCATTTGCAAGTCACAATTATCAAAATCAATTTACACTTTGCACTTGTAATTAAATCAATGAAATTAAATTTTTTTGTTGCTGTTATACTTGAATGAATGAGCATTGAAGCTTGAAACTTTAATTAATTTGATGCATTATGTGAAGGTCTAAACATGAGTTGTGATGCAATTTACAATTAAGTTTGTTAACACTTGAATTTCCACACACATACACACACACATGTTATCTACCCTAGAAAATGGTCTCTTAGATTATTACTTACAAAATGTATCTTGCCATCACTTGTCATCCCCTACCATTATTGTTGAGAAAATATCATTGAACATAATTTGTTTATGTTACATTTTTCAGAAATGGATGCAGTATTAACAGCAAGGGTTTTGTTAATATACATTTTATATTCCTTTAAATTTGAATATTTAGAGTCAATTTATAGCTGTTGTAAATGTTGTCATTGATGTTGAGAGAATTCATTGGCCAAGTTTATTGTCATTGATGTCAAAGAGCATCAAATATTGTGATGGGAAAAGATTGGCCAAGAAGAATGGCTGACCTCCTTGTATTAGTGGCCAAATCAAGGGAGTATTTTACCTATGCTGGCTGGCCATATCTACTATATGATTTGAATTAAATAATTAATCTTGGCCAACCATACCTTGGCACCTATGTTATTGATAAATAAATTTAAATTATTATTTGTTTTGGGACGACCACATATGCTGGCCAACCATACATTGATCCACATACACATATATGTATATAAATAATTGCCGAAGTAAACAGATCACTAATAATTCATTATGAAAGGCAACAAATATTCAATAAAGAGCTTGGGTTCAAGAAGGAGCAGTGATATATAATAAGCAGCTGCAATTCATAAGGATCATAATTAGTTAAAGGCAGCGATTAAGTCTAAAGGATATGCCTTTTCATGATATATATATATATATATGTAATTGCCCAAGTAAACAGATCAGTAATATCATTATGAATGGCAACAAATATTCAATAAAGAGCAGGGATTCAAGAAGGAGCAGCGATTCATAAGGAGCAGAATTAGTTAGAGGCTGCGATTAAGTCTAAACGATATGTATTTTGATGAAGTCACCTCCTTTGGATGAATTACATCCTTTCATGAAGAGGCATGTTAAATGGTATATAAGGAACATAAGGCGGAGGATAAATCGGTTAGCAATCCAATGTAACATCATTTAGCAGAGTAGATTTATTAGCAGATCTAATAAAGGCAGCAGATTTGTGAAGAATAAACAGCAGAAAGAGATGGAATATATGCAGAATTGATAAGGGATATATGCAGATTTGATGAGGGATATATGTAGAGTTCATAAGGAATACATGCAGATATAAAAGGAGAAGTGTGGGTGATGTGCACATTCAATAAGAAGAGGAAAGAAGTGTGTAATGTCCCCATTCTATGGTTATCTTGCATTGCAGTTGGCTTTTATCTTCCAGGTGGGTGTTTGTGTTGTTCGAAGGGTTATTTGATGTTACCAATGGGCTCAAATGGTCTAGAGGACTTAGATGATGCCTTCCAAAATTATTTCCGGCTTTTGTTGTGTTCTCCAAGAATCTTGGAGAAAGCGTCTATTTATAGTAAGTCAGTCGGTAGAGTTTGTTAATCATCATTCATCATTGGCATAACTCTTGTGTAGTTAGTTTTCGATTCCGATGCATTTCGACCCTTTCCACAATTTGGATGTAATGCTGATCTATATTAAATTAACTTTACCAAGGTTGCTACTTTAATTAAAATAGTTAAATGGGCAGTTTAGTGTTATAGCTTTTTGGAATCGGGATGGAAAGTTTTAAATGTTGGGACGTTGTAAAGTGACTTTGGGTGTCGGGAATAATTGAATAATGAAATAAATCACTTTTTGAGGATATAAGGCTTATTTAATTAATAAAGTGATTTTATATTGTGTTTCTGAAAAATTTCCAGAAAAGGTTATAAAAGAGGGTTTGCGAACTCATTTGGCATTATGTAGATTATTACTGTTGTGACCTTTTCACACATCACCCCATTCAAAATGGGGACCCCCTAATTTTTGCTTCATTTGGGTCTTTTGGCTTTGGTTTTGGTTGGTTTTCTTGCTATCTCTCTCGGTTCTGTTTCTCTTTCCGGGGATGTACCTATTTCTTTGAGCCTAAGTTGAAATTTCGGCTAAGTCAGTGAAATTAGGGTTTGCATTTTTTAGGTCAAATTGAGTTGGCTAATTGAAATCTGAGCTTGGCATTGCAGTTAGAAGGCTTCAGGCAGGTTCCCACTGAATTTTCACTGAATTCTGACAACTTACTATTTTTAGTAAGTACCAAATTTGGGGCCTATTTCTTAGGGATTTTCAAATTCTGACTGCTTCACCACATTTAGAACACTTGAAAGTAATTACACGCAAAATTTGAGCAAATTTTGACAACTTGCTATTTTTAGCAGTCCTGGCTTCAGGAGCCATTTTTAGGGTTTGCATGTGTGATTTTTTAGTGCATGTGGACATATTCTTTATGGATTTTTCGAGAGCTTCGCGATGATGTGACATGCAAGTTGAGTTGATCATTTTTCAGGGACTTGCTATTTTTAGCAGGTGCTCGCATGTAGGCCAATTTTTTGGGATTTTTTGGGTTTTTTGAGATCTCCTAGGCAGTATGACATGCAAACACATCCGACAGTCAGTTGATCAATTTTTCAGGTACTTACTATTTTTAGCAGGATCACTCCAGTAGCTCCCCAACACTTCAATTTCACGAATAGAGCATCATGCATCAAAAATGGGGTCAAACGGAGGTCATTTGAGGTACATGCAAGTCAGATGAGGGTTTCTAGCTTTGGTGTCTAAAATAGGGGGTAAAACTCGAGAATCTTTGAAAATGGATGTATCCCATCGCGATCAGCATCCTTCAAGCAGTCTATTGGTGAAATTTGAGCGCGATTTGAGTACTTACTATTTATAGTAAGTCACCTCCAGAACAGGGCCAAAAATAGGCGACGCATGCAAAAGACAAGTGTGAACAGGTCAGTTAACCCATGAGGATCACGTCAGGCGAATTTCAAGATAAACGGAGTTGCAAAATTTAGAAAATCAAGGGGTTTACTAAAAATAGTAAACGAGGGCAAGAAGGCTAAAAATTGGCTAAGTGTTCAGGTATATACGAGGCAAGAAGAAAAATGGCATCACCCTCTCCCAAATGTGCCCTAGGCATCATGAAGAGCTTGAAGATCTTCTAAGGCGTTGAAAAATTCCCTGACTCCCTGCCAAATGCACCCAGCTTGTGGAAGGCCTCAAAGAAGTTTCTAAGTCATGAAAATGGCATCACAGACCCTCAAATGCGCCCCAGGCAAGGAGTGAAGCTAGAAAATTTTTCAGTCTTCGAAATTGGAAGCTCACCCCATGAAATGCGCCCTCATAGAGAAGTTGTTTGAAAATATTTTCTAAGGCACTGGCAGTCTGATCCCTCAAATGCACCCTAGGCATCAAGAAGGCATAAAATTTACTAAGTCTTGAGAAAAATGGCACCACCACCCCTAAAATGCGCCCAAGCAAGGAGTGAAGAAGAAAAAAGTTTCTAAGTTATGAAAATAAGAGCACACCCCCCTTAAATGCGCCCATGATGGCTGGAGACAAGAAAAATATTCTAAGGCAAAAAAATGGAAGTGCTACCTAGTAAATGCGCCCTCATCAAGCAAGGGGTTTGGGATTTTGAAATATGCTAACCAATTTTTTCGATAGATTTTTCACACACAATCAACACTTCGCCAATTGAATTAGCGTTAGCATCAAAACTGAAATTCAAGCTTGAAAGAACTCAATGCCAAGAATGCACACTCAATCCCAAGGAAGGATAGGTGTTGTTATATGGCGGAGAAACTAAAAAACAATACTTGAAATGAGACAAACTCAACGTCAAGGATGTGCATTCAAGATCCCACTGAGGGCAAGGTGCTAACATATGATGGAGTTATTAATTGAACTGAAATAATTAGGCGGATAACGAGCCATGAAGATACATCTATCTAATTCATCCGCTACGGCAGGCATCCACTTAAGAGTGGGGATTCATCACTTGAGAGTGGGTACAAAGAGATATCAAATGTTCAATTTTCCACACTGGCGGTAAACCATCCAGGGGTAATTAATATGGAATAAAACAAGTAATTGCAGAGACTTAAAACAGTTGGATTAGAACTACTAAAATCTCAACCTTACAATCACAAATCTGCAAATTACTAATTACAATGATAGAGAACATAGTTAAGAAGAGAAGAATGAATACTAGCAATGTTCCTTTGCTCTTCCAACGATAAAATAAAGACCAAAACTGAAATCATATGAATCTGATATAAAACAGTGTTTTCTGGAATTTCTGATCAGCAAACTGAAACACTATAAAATGCTCATAACTTCATCAAATTACCTCCATTTCGAATGAAATCGAATGCAATGAACAACTAGAAGGTAGGCGACCAAGTTAGGATGAAGAAACAGCAACAAAGACCCTCTGTGAATTAAGCACACATTCCAATGCACTTATGAAAAGGTACGGCCCTCCTTGAAGGGGCGATTTTCATTTAAAAATCAGATTCTCAACTATAAAATCTCAAACTTAGCATGATGAGTCGCCCAAGATCAACAAATCAATGATGAAATACCCAAAATCATATTCATACTGATAAATAAGCTATGAATCAAAATCACCTTCAGCTGTAGATGAATCAGCAATACCAAAATTGATAAATCTCCAAAATTCTTCAACTTTCGAACTCAATCTGCTAGTTTGGATGAGAAGCAGTCCCAAAACCAACTAGGTATTATCTTTCAAACACGAAATTGGATAAATGCTAAGAGGTAAGCATTCCTCGAAGCTAAATTCATGAAGTCATTCCGACAGCATAACAATATGATAAGCATAATGGATACCAAGGCTGGAGCAAAACCTTCACTAAATAGAAGCTCACAAAACTCTTCAATTTCTTGAGAAGGCACACCAAAAGACACAAGAGTCTTTTCAATTTCCAAAAACAAATAATTCTCAATATGGCGTCCCTTTTGCACAATTATGAACTTCACTTTATTTTTAAAAATATCTCCTTAAAAGTGGCGTCCACTTTTCCCAAGGCATTAGACAATAATTAAAATATATAAACACCTCATGAAGGCGTCCCCCTTCCAAGTCCCTCTTTTAAACACAACTTAAAGTTGTTCTCCTAGGCCACGGGGTCAACTGCAAATTATAACATTAATGCCTTTATTCACCAAAATAAAACCTTTAGAAGCCAGACTTGAATTGCATTAAATGCCTCAACTGAAAATGAAGACCTTGAAGACTGATAACTACATACTGCCAAAACTAGAATTTACTATAAATAGTTAACTCCCTGAAATGCCATAGAACCTCTGAACATGGAAACCCTAATTTTACCTCAAACGAGCCTACAGGCTTCCGGAATAGGCTGATGAGTGTCAGAACAGATCACTGATGAGAAGGGGACATTACAGATTTTTGTCTAAGTGTTGAGAATGGAAGCAGGGGGTCCCAAATGCGCCCAAGGTTGTGGAGAAGAGTTGAAATATTTCTAAGTCATAAAATGGAAGCATTGCCCCACAAATGCGCCCAGCATGAGTAAGTTGACATCAAAAGTTTCTAAGAGTTTGCAAATGGAAGAGGACCCCTCTAAATACGCCCTTGGCAGGAGTGGAGACAAGAAATGGTCTAAGTCATCGGAAATGAAAGCTCAGGGGGTCAAATGTGCCCAAGCTTCAATGAGGCACAAAAATAAAGTTTCTAAGTCATGCAAAATGGAAGCTCCCCCTCTCAAATGCGCCCTCAAAAAAGGAGTATGAGGTAAAAAAATTCTAAGTCATTAAAAGTTGCTTAACACCCCTCAATATGTGCCCATGGAAGGAATGGGATGAAGAATTCACTCTAAGGCATGGAAAAATGAAACACATGGGTCTAGATGCGCCCAAGGAAGAAACATCAAGATAAAAGAATTTCCTAAGGGAAGAGATAAAAGCACAAGGGGTCATATGCGCCCTAGAAGAGAAGGGAGCTTGAAAAAAAAAAATCTAAGGCATGGAAATGTGAGTAAGACCCCTAAAATGCGCCCAGAGCATGAAGTAGGTTGGAGAAATTTTCTAAGGCAAGTGAAAATGGAAGTACACCCACTGAAATTCGCCCAAAGTGGCAGGGTTGGAGAAAATTTTTCTAAGTCATGAAAATAAAAGTAGGCACCCCTAAATGCGCCCTCATCACAAGATCCCTTGAATGCGCCAAGCAAGACCAAGATGGTGAGATTTTCCTAAGGCATGAAGATGAAAGCTTAAGGGGTCATATGCGCCCAAGGTAAGAAGGGAATAATGTGTTGGCTAAGAAATTGTCTGGGGTGGGGAAACAAAAGCCCAAGATGGTAAATGTGCCCAAATGAATAAGGTTAGATGAAATTCTTCTAGGGAAAAGAAAATAAGAGTAGATGCCTCCAAATGCGCCCAAGGGGTTTGGGATGAAGAGAATCTTCTAAGGCGTGAAGATGGAACAACATGGGTCTAGATGCGCCCAACTTAGGAGGGGATAATGAAATAATTTCCTAAGGGAATGAATTGTGACTAAGACTACTGAAATGTGCCCAAGATAAGAATTTGGTTGAAAGACTTTCCTAAGGCAAAGATGACATGGAAGTAGGCCCCTCTAAATGCGCCCAAGGAGGAGTGAGGTGACATGAAAATCTTTCTAAGGCATGGGATATCAAGCACAGGCAAGGTGCTAAACGCGCCCTTGAAAGGAGGTAGAAACATTTCTAAAGCAAACATGAAAGCACTAGGGGTGCAATGCGCCCTAAGAAGAGGAGATAGAAGAATTGTCCAAGGAAAAGAAAATGAAGTAGAGACAAGGCAATATGCCCTCAAGATGATTGGAGATGCACTGAAATATGAAGCACAGATGTCAAATGCGCCCACAATGAAAAGTTATGGAGGCGAAGTTTGCTGGAGAAAATGATGAATCAAACCTTGGAAATCAGAGCACTAAGACCAGGTAAGTGAAGAGAATTTATATTATAAAGTGTTTTGATGATCTTCTCTTTGTTTGTTTTGCAGGGTGAGTGTCGAGACCAAAGCGTGATGACTTGGGGTGATGGATCGAGTACTCCAAGACAACATTATAACCTCGAAAGGGAAAAAAGTTACATGATGTCTCATTTGCGCCCAAACCATGAAGGGAAATGTTATAAAAAACGGCTAAGGATTGAAATTCCTCCACAAGAATCTAAATGCACCCAACTAAGGGAGACAGGTGGCAAGGAAGAAATGCTTGAGTCCAAGACTGGAAAATCCTTCAAGATCAGGAAGAAGAAATAATGAAGGCCCAGGGGTTAGAAATCATCCTCAAGAACTTCAGAGTTAAAGAATGACAGCTAAGGGGAAAATCATACTCAAACAGGAGAAAGAAGTTGCAGTCATGGAGCTTCAGAGTGAGATCGTGCCTGCCATTTCAGTTCAGGAAGTTGATGCTGTATTGGCCAGATTCGTTGAATTTGCGGTCAAGGAAAAGGGAAACGGAAACGCCTTGTTGGATGATGACCTTCTAGAAGATGATGGTGGACATTAATTGCTCATTTATTACCCCACTCTTCTTTGTGGCAGTTTTTAGGGAAGAATCTTGATTAGGGCATATGTGGCTCAATTTGAGCCCTCTATTGTAATTGAATCTAAACCGTCCACTAGATTTGGCCATCTATAAAAGGGGCATCCCCCCTCATTTGTAATTCATTAGATTAGATTGGAGATTAGAGACAGAGCATAGAGAGATAGCATAGATTGATAGCTTAGCTTAGATTTGAGAGGAAGGAAAGTTTTCTATTGAATGCTTGGTAAGGAGTTGTTGTGAACACTCTCATAATAAAAAGAGTTATCATTGATGGTGGTTTCATCTTTTGTTGTGGGTAGCTAGCAAGGCTTCTTCGTCCTTCCAATTTGCATAGATTCTTAAAGTAGCTTAGAGTAAAATAGATTTTATTTCATACAAATAGATGATAGTTGTGGAATGTGGTGTTTAATTTGAGGAAGCTTCACTTATCCATACCACTAGCGAGCTCACTGACGGTGGGTTCGCCTTGCGTGGTCAACTGGAATAGTGTGGACCTAACTTCGATTATGATCTTCATGTTGGTATGCGTCGTCGTGACAGTGTCTTCATTGTTGAATTGTAATTTCAACATTTCTAGTTACTCCCCTTGAAGATTGCACCGGTTCTGCGGAAGCTATACGAAGTGAGGCAAAGCGGAGTCTGGTCGAGGCTTGTGAAAGTTGATCTCCACGTCCTGCGCGTAGTTTAGTCCATAGCTTTTCTAATCCCTGCAACCATTCAATTTAGTACATTTCTGGTTAGTTTAGGAAACTTGTGCTACATTGACATACCTTTCGAATCCCGCAAAATCCCTTTTCTCTTTGATTGTTAGTTGAACAATTACGTAAGTCCCCCTTGAGATTACTAGCAAATCACATCGAGCCAACTGAGACTATCCATTGCAAGAAGGAACCTTGGAGTTGAATGCATGATCTTTCTAGCAATCTTAGCATGCAGGAGATTTTGTTCAAGAGAGGATAGAGTGACCATTGGGAAACTTTATTCTGTGTTGGTGCGGTCATAAAACACCTGTCAACAATTACATTCTTTAATGAGACCCTTGTGGTTTGGGAGATTGAATTATGTTCATCTCAGCCTACTTGAGAATGAAAACCCTCTTGGAGAAGATTAGCCTCAGTGATGAAAGATTTTCCTTGGTTAAATCGATGTAGCTCATTCAAAGTTACAGGTTGTGTGGAAAGGAGATATGCAAATTCAATTAAAGGTTAAATAAATTGTGAAGTCTTGCAAGCAAGACAATTTATTGCTCATTTTCTAGAGCAATATATATTTTCATATTTTTGGTGTTATGGGTGCAAGTAAAAGTAAAGTGCTTACAATATTTATTTATTTGTTGGAAAGAAACCAACAATACCATATTCCCTCTAGATGGAGCCTTACCAAGCTAGGAAGGAGGGCGTATGAGTTTGTGAAGGACCTTTGTATCTCACGCAGCGTTTGGAGGGACCCACACAGCAAGCTAAGCGCTAAGTGAGGTCAGTGCAGCCTTTTGAAGTCCTAGCAAAGCATTTAGAGGATAAGGAAGGCTCACACAACCATCAAGGAGGAGCTTGGGAGTATTAAGGAGCCACCCTACAATTCAATGGGGCTGCCATATCACCTTTTGCGAGTAGTACAAGCTATGGGAAATTACTACAAGTGATAAATTAAGTTGTTGGTAATCGGGTCAGCATTTGTAGTAACACTTTCATATCTTATCTATGGCTGCAACAAATGTTTGAGCAACAATTTCTATAATAGCAATACAAATTGTTATTTCTATAATTGTCAGTGTTCCACGGAGTTTCCTGACTGGGGGACGCAGGGATAGGTTTTGAGGATGGGGGGGGCAAGGCAATATGTTTGGAGACATCGAGGGGATGGCGGCGAGGGGCAGCGCTGATATACATACAGTACTTGAAAAACTAGTTATAGAAAGATGTATAAGAATTACATTTCAAATGAAACTTTGGCAAATTAGTAAAATAGCAAAATTGCAAATACTAAAATTTTAAATACTTGAATAGTAAATAAAATTTGACAAGTGGAATTGTGAAATTGGAGATTTCTATTATATAAAAAATATCATAAAGATGATTACAATGAGTAGCATGATATCAAAATAAGTACAAAATGTTAAAATGTAGTGAAGTGAGGCCTCTAATCATCCCCAAACTCCTCATCACTAGAACTACTAGACTCCTTGTGGTCAAGCTCTGCCAAACTAATACCAACCAGCCCTACATCTGAAGTCGTAGCATCATCAACAATTTGTGTTGGCTCCTCTGGCTCTACATCCCACCGTGCGATTGGACTCTCTTTGTACACGTGTTTTGCGCTCAATGAGACACAAAACACTATGTACTGCCACAAGCTTCTTCACTCTCCTAGAGGTAAGTTTGTTCCTGTTAAGAGAGTGGATGAAGCTATAGGTAGACCTTTTCCTCTCAGCAGTTGAAGAACTAGAAACCCGAGATAACAATCGGATGGCTACAGTGGTAGTCAAAGATCCTAATCCATGGCGAATCCACTACCAAATTGGGTCCTCCCTTTCCATAGTTTCCATATCCATCTTGGCTACATCAGAATAACCCCTAAAGAGTGGCAAATTTGGTCCACTTAGTGCGAATTGTGCTGGCATCTATAGGATCATACATCTTCTCAATAGCCTTGAAGAACCCTGCCTTCACTGCCAAATCCTATATTAGTGTAACTCTACCAGGCCTAGTCTTGTACCACTTAGGATTCAATGCATAGGCAGCCATGTGCAAGGGAGTGTTGAGCTTCTCCCATCTCTGATGAATATTTGGCTAGATGTGCTCATTATAGAATGCTAATGTGGGGTCCTTCTCTCATGCCACAACCCTCATCTAGTCAAGCATAGAATCAATGCAATCATACACCTCTCCAAGGTTAGTTGCATTTGCATCCCCATATCTGATGACCTGGAAAAATGGAGCAATGATGGAGACTATATATTTTGCATCACTCCAAAACACATCACTCTTCACTGTATCCTTCACCCTCTTCCCCTGCTCTATCTTTGACTCGGCCTAGCTATTCCAATCTTCTGTCATAACCATGAGTTGTAGTGACCATGAGTTGTATTGTTCTTCCTCTTCCGTACTTTCACTCTTGGCTTGTCGAAACTTAGAGGAAAAATGACCTATTCTACCACAATTGAAACATTTAAGAGTAGACTTAATTTTAGGTTTGTTGAATCCTTTCTTGTGCTTCCTTGCAAAGGGTGCTTCTTCTTCATCACTTGAGCTTTCACTTGACATGTATCCTTATGCTTTGAAAGTGGCTTCGCATTTTCACGGCTTCTTCTTTATCCTCATTTTGTACTTCGTGAGGTTCCCATGCAACTCATCCATCCTGAAAGTATCTAGATCCTTCGTTTCCTCAATGGTGGAAACTATTGCATCAAATCTCATCGGAAGAGATCTCAAAAGCTTTTGCACAATTGTTGCCTCCTCAACCTTTTCTCCGAGTCTATGGATAGTGTTGACGATTTCATCCACACGAAGCAAGTAGGCAGCGATATCCTCTTTGTCCTTCATTTTCAAACTCTCAAATTATCTTTTGTGGGTTAGCTTGGCCTTCTTCACTAGTCATCTCCTTCACATACACTTTCCAACTTATCCCACATATCTTTAGCCGATTTGCAATGCATAACCTTTACAAATTCCGGTTTGGCTAAATCCACAGAAAATTGCATTTTTTGGCTTTGGCATTGTTCTCTCTTGCCTTCTTTCCGGCTTGATTTGTCAATGGGGTTGTAGTAGGAGTATAAAAAACTTCAACGGATCTCCAAATATCATGCCTAAGTGCTTTTAAGTAAGTCTCTATCCTTATGCTCCAAAAAGCATAATTCGATCCAACAAATAGTGGTGCCCTATTTGAGGAAAATCCAAAACCTTTTGCCATGTGTGATTCCAAGATCTACCTTCAAATGGTTAGACTATCTTTGAATGAATTGGCTTTGATACCAATTGATAAAACACACGGTTATACTGATTGGTTCTAAGCGGCGGGTTGGGGGGGAGGGGGTTGAATCCATTTAAGACAATATTTTACTTTTTCAAAACTTAACAACCATAGCAATAGTAGTCACACAAGATCTAACAATTATGCAACACAAGAAAAATACATGATTTACATGGAAACCCTTGCAGGAAAAAACCACAGCAAAATATTGTGTATATAAAAATTATGTTACAATCTTCATAGGCACCAACCCACTAGAGACTCCAATCCCCACTTATACAATTTGTAGGCACCAACCCATTAGAGACATCAATCCCCACAATTGAGCACCAACCCAGCAATAGACAACAATCTCTTCTAATGAGAGGCACCAACCTCTTGATCTCTTCAATATGCGATAAAGTCTTTGTCTTCCTCAAAAAAAATAGCTCTAACAAATCTGCTAAAATCTTCCTTGAGATCTGATATAAATCCACCTTGAAGAGTCTTCTATAAATCTTCCTTAAAATCACTTTTACGATCTGCTTTAAATCTGCCTTAAAGCTGCCACAAAATACCTTCATGATCTGCTATAAATCTTCCTTAAATCATGTTCAGGATTTGCTATAAATCTCACATAAAGGTTTGCTCCAAATTAGGCACAATGTCTGCTATAAGTCCGTTTGAAGATCTGCTCCAAATTAGGCTAAATGTCTGCTATAAATCTCTTTTAAAGATCTGCTCCAAATCAGGTACAATGTCTACTATAAATCTGCCTTAAAGTTCTGCTGCAAATCTGCTCTTAGGTATGCTACAAATCTGCTCTTAGGTCTACTCCAATTCTGTTGTAAATCACCCCTAAAAGTCTGCTATAAATTTCCTTGTCTGCCGTAAATCTCCTCAAAATTCTCCTCCTCTTCTTAAATCTCTTTTTCTTCTCCTAATTTTCTGCTGTTAAAGGGAATGATTTTGTATTCAAGAATTTGCTTTATATCCTCCATAATAACTTATATTGATATCCAAATCATGCACTTTACCAAAAGTAGGTCGGTCAAGATTTGACATAAAATTTATTTGAAATATTTTAATTTCACCTTTCAATGTATGTTGTCAATCTTTGATAAATATTAATTTAATGTGAGGTCGGCCATCCATGGGAGATAACACTTCCTTAAAGGGTCAGCCCCTTTAATTAATATTCTATTTTAATTTCTTCTTTTTAAATCTAGTGCTACCATAATTAGGATGTCGGCCATAAATAAATTAAATCAAACTATTATTATTCCTTGTCTTCAGTCAACGAACTTTTCATCACAAAAGTGTTCTTTTGGCATCAATGATAATAATTCTAACAATTTTGTCCATACGCCTTTGACATCAATGACGACATTTTCAACATACCCCCAATACTTGAGGTTTGTCATGCAATTCTTTCTCAACCTTGTTAGGAGTAAACCTCAAACTAATGTAGGTGTTCTTTACTTTCTCCTGGTACCACAATGCTTGCCCCTCTCGGCCTTTGCTAGTCACTTATGAGCTTTATAAAATTGTGTATAGGTTCTTTCACAATGATTGATGACGGCACCAACCATGCAACCAATTTTTGTTTTCCCTTATTTGTATATTATGTTAAGTTAGTGTTTTTGTAATTCTTGATTACTAATTTACACGATTGAATTGAAAGTTTCATGTCTTTGCAAGTGATGCATGTGCATTGGAAAGGGCACATTCTTAGGAGATCCAATCAAAGTCTACACCATTAGAGTCAGCTATAGGCCTAATGCTGCAAATTCTTTAGGCTCTACATTAGTTGTTTTGGGTGGTACTTGAAAGGCCACCCCTAATACTTGAGGTTTCTCATGCAATTGTCCCTCAACCTTCTTAGGAGTAAACCTCAAGTACAAAGAGTTTTGTAGGAGGCATGATAGATATTAGTAGGAGTATGTAGATAATGTAGGTGTAGAACCAATGCACCCAATAGGAATTTAGGGCCATGTTAGGTGCTCGATATGATACAAGAGCTTAGATTAGAAAGGTCTTAGAATTTTAGGTACCTACATATTAATCGAATTGAGGCAAAATATTTTAGCGTCCTAGCCTTAACATTTGCTTTTTGGGACATAATTGTAAGAGCAACCTAAGAGCATGAGTATTCATTCATTTGGTACCTTTGAGAATGCACCATCTGGGTTTACCTCCATTGCTTTGTATAGGAACTTCCTATACTTTGGTTGTAGCTTTTGGGAGATATGTATGAGTGTGGACTTTTCCATCGTTGTGTTGTAGAAGCTTGAAATGCTATGCAAAGTTGTTTCAAGAACTCACAATTTCGAAATAAAAAAGTCACTTTTAGTGGCTTGGTCTCCCCTTTTATTAATGATGGGACTTGCATTTATCCCTTCTAATTTTCCCTCTCTTTTGTAGTTGTTGCTTTTTTGCGGCTAGTTTTCTATATGGTACATCTTAGTCATATTTTTACATGTAATTCAAATTTTCTAATATCCTTAGTAGGATGATGGAAAGGTATTAATATTGCCTCTTTAATATATCTTGCTAATAATCTCCCTTATAATATTTTAAGTCTCACAATGCCCGAAGGAGAAATTTTGTCAATGTTATAAGGCCATAGCCATCTTATCTTTCACTTCCCTTGTTTCTTAAATTTATTGTGACAAAGAAGAACCAACTCACCTTCGTTAAATGTCTTATGCCCTAAATTCCTATTATGCTATGCTTTTTAGCACGTACATTCAAAATGTTGGTTATATATTGCAAATAATCTATTTTCATCCAATTTCACTAGATCAACACTTGTTTGTTTTAAAGAGTCCTCTTCATTTAACTAAAGAGCAAGTGCAGTACGTAGGTTTGGTGCAAATTCATGGGTAGACTAACATCCTGTCCATACACTAATCAAATGGGGAAATTTTTCTTGACCTTTTGTAAGTGGTCTTGTATGCTTGTAATATTGTAGGAATTTTGATATTTCACTTTGATGTGGTTCCATTGCATTTTCTAGTTAATGCGGTGGCTAGAATCTTCTTTAAGACATCGCTGGCTCCATTTGCTTTATAGACATTTAATGCCTATAAGAAAAGGTTGATTTAATAGTTCTTTAATGCTCCTATATTTAGGTGTGTGCATTTATCCCACATGGAGTGTACTTCATAGGTCACTGGATTTGTGACTCAAATTAAAGAGTTCAGCTCTACTGTTATTGTAATCAAAGTGAAGCGTTGTTATGTAACTGAGTTTTCAGATAATGAATCAATGAAGTTAGGGTAACTATTGTACTTATTTAATTTGTTTGTGTGACTGATTCATCCTTTCCTTCAATAGGGAGATCCTATGTGAAGAGTTTTTCTTATCACCTTCATCAGCATCAACCTATGCCTGCAAACATACCACACATATTAATATAATATAGAATTTAAATCTTAATATAACAGAAACCAGACCTGCAATAAATTAATCTGCATAATCGATGATTACAGAACTAATATTTAATCCAGTCATAACAAATACAAGAAATGAAAGCAGATTGGGAGAAGGATATGACACATTTGCTTTTTCTCCAAATTTTCTAATAAAATATTTCATGTATATATGTATACATAGCCTGACACGGAAAAGTAAAGATAAAGGTAATATTTTGTTGTCAATTGGGCATATGAGACACTCTTTGTGGAATCAATGTGTGTTTTTAGTTTACCTTACGTAAATTGCTTCAAATTTATAGCTCCTTTGATTATGAACTTGTAAGGAAGTTCAGAAATAAACCGAACTTCCCAATTTCCTTACACCCATTATAGGCTTTGTATGTAAGACAAATTTTCCCTTCCTTTATACATGCAAGTTGTTGGATTCTGTTAACCTTGAAATATGGCAATATGGTTGTGTTTGTGTGAGTTATGAGCAAAAGGATTCTATCTTTATCATTTTATTGTCATGTGTGGCTATTTATGCACTGACATTTGATTTACTTTTCACCTTGATGCATATCTTATATTTCTGAATGGATGCGATGTAGTTTACAGATAATAAGGCCTTAGTCATGAGATGGATTTTGACGATTAATTTGTAGTTGCTTTTGGTTCCTATGTCTGCATACTACACACATTTCATTTTATAATTTAAGGCTTATTTTTGCAGGTTATATTCGTGTTTGTTCAGACTCTGGGATGTTACTCGAGAAACATTTTCAAATTCTAATTAGGGAACTGAAAGTGATGTCTATGGTATGAGATAGCCAGAAACAGTTATTCTCATCCATTTTATTATATATTAGTTGAAACACTCTTATTTTCCTGCTAGTTCTGTCAATCCTTAAAGCTGGTTTTTGATGAGGATAAATTGTTTTGAACTGGTATACTTAGTTCCTCTTTATGCTCAGTACTTGGTCTCAAAATGCAGGTTCCAGAGGAATGTTATGCAGGTTCTACCATAGACAATGTTGTCTTTGGAATTTTTGATGAAAACGGACATATTGATGAAGAAATGAATGGTCGCCAACATTCGTTGATGATCGATCTGTCTCCACAAGATGGAGTTCAATATCCCTTCAGAAAGGGGATATGTACGATTCCCAAATTGCGTTTTCCAGCAGAACCTGGGACTCTGGAGTTTAATGCTTTCCATTCATTCCATCCAGAACTTCACGTCCATTTTAAGGTTCTGAGGGTTACAGCCAATATATATGTAGTTTAAAATTAAGTTTTTACTGTCATATTATTTAGTAGTTTGTAGATTAGAGCTTCTTGTGTAACAGTGTAATGCTTTGTCCTTGTAGATTGTACTTCTTCAATGTCAACCATTAGCGATGGTTATGTTACCAGAGCAAGGATTTGATGATGGTGCAGTTTATGAGGCTCTGAATGAATCTGCAAGATCGGATCTATGTCTAAGTCATCAAATGACTGTTGATTTAAAGATGAGGTCACATGGGAAGTCTCTTTTAAACAACTTAAAGGTGATTTATTGTTGGTTTTCTCCATGGAATTAAACTTTTAAAAGCAGTTAATATTTTTCTAAAACCTTGATAACCGCAGCTGTCACTGCTTTTGACTAGAGCATGCAAGCATCTAGACATATATTCTTGCATTCTAGTGATGTGTCTAATACTCAAACATGTATGCATGTATATAGCCTAATTACAGTATGTAAACAGTAAAAGAATGTATGTACATATCTATGTAAAAGTGAATTATTCGGTACATTTCATTATATCTCAATAGATCTGTTAATATGGGTCATTTACGAAGGTGTGAATTAATGCAGAATTTGCGCGATATATAAGGAACCATTTGGAAAGAATTTAGGTTGTGAAGGGATCTATAAAATAATTTGTAAAATGAGAGAGAGATTTAAGAAGTGATCAAGTGAACAAACCCTCATTTTATCTTTGAAAAAGTTTAGGTTGCAAAGGGAGCTAAGAGACTATCCATTATAACATTAGAGTTAGATTTAGCAAGTGTCAAATGAGCTGATAATCAATTGAAAAACTTGGACTTGCCAGTGTAATGTCCCCATTTTCGAACTGAGTTGAATTGGTGGATGCGCAGCCTATTTTTATTCCTTTAGGCTGATGGGAGGATTTGGAAGGGAATAATATAATAATAATAATAATTTATTAAGTGTTCAAAAGTGCCTATGTTATAATGTTGGGAAAGGACACTTAGTTTATTATTATTACTTTGGGCGAAAAAGCAAACAAAAATCATAAAGTGAAAATATTGAATATTCAAATTAAAGAAATATAAACTACCTAAAAGGTAATTAATAATTAATAAAGAAAAAAGGGATAAATATTCAAAATAAAATAAAAAGTAAATTTTAATTACTTTTTATGGTAGGTTGGAAAATGCACAAAAATAAGATATTGGAGAAAAAACAATTCATTTTATCGTTGACAATTTTCCAAAATCTCTTGTGTAGAGCATCTGGTTTAGCAATTCTGTAGCAAGCCCTGTTGGCTTACAACTCTGTTTTCCCCTGATTTGCTGATATGAATTTTCTGAATTTGAATTTTGATTGTTTTTGAAGTTTTCTTGCTTTTTTTTGGTTTTTTGATGCAAATAAAATATAAAGAAAATGCTGGTAAAAGGAAATTATAGCAGCAATGAAATAAATATACAATGCTCAAACTGAAAGTAAATACAATTGTTTTTTCCTTTTCTCTTTGATATGCAAATTATTTACAATGATTTGACAAGCTGGAAATGCAAACAGCAGATTGAAAGATGCAAACAAAAAACCTCGAAATGAAGTTTTTATGCCTGCAAACCCTTGATTAATTTGATGCAGCCAAATGAATGATTTTCCCCATGATCAAAAGACATCACAGCCTTCATCTAACCCAGCCGCCACCATTAGCAATGAAATCAGGCCCTAGAGATAGGCGTTTTGCTCTAGATAGAAGACGTCTCTCCCCTTGACTGTACGGCCCTGCTGCAAATGAAGACTCTTCACAAAATTGATAGCAATGGCTGCTATTTGATGGTATTTGCAAGTAATCACCAGGCAATCTGATCTATCTTGAAAAATATTCAATAAACCTCTGAAAATCTCTCCATTTTTGCTCAAATAGAACTTCTGAGTGAAGCTCTCTCCTTTGCCAACTTCGGTGGATCTTTCACCACCTCAGATCAGCTGCACAATGAAGACTTTTTGCTCTCCAATGGCTGTATTTTACTGAAACCCTTGTTCTCTCCAAAAATCAACAAAAGCAGATATCAAATATCCACATGAGAGTTTGATTTCTGCTTGTTTAAGAGTATTTATACCTCTCTTGGAAAGGCTTGAACTTCTATGAGCTTTTTAGTCATTAAAAATAGCATTTAAAATCTCTTTTAAAAATATTACTTCATTACCTTGGTTTTGGCGCCCCTTTATTTAATTCATTTTAAGTCATTAATGAAGGGTCATGGGCCCCATTCAATTAATAACTTAATATTTCACTTTATAGTAAAGTATCATTAATAAAGTAACTTTATTAATGACATAACATTAATATTATAATCAAATAACGCCAATTCTCCTGATCAACTGAAAACCAAGGTATCCACTGATATGACCGAGTGCCCTGCCAAGAATAGTAACCCTGGAAATGTGACTTACTATAAATAGTAAGTACACCCAACTGAGTCTAGAAATAACTACAGAAGCTCAACCGAAGGTCAATACTGCCTCAAGGATCTCACCAGGTGCCCCTGCTATAATTAGAAACCATGACTTTCTTGAAATAGCAACTCACTATAAATAGTAAGTGAGTCAATCCGAGTCAAAAGACAAGTGCAAAGGCCAAAACTTGAATCCTGAATGAACATTGGAGAGTAGTAATGTCCATCTGCTCGGGTAACAACTGACAACATACCCTCAAATCAGAAATGCTAGCCCACGAGTGTCAAATGATGGGCTAACCCCCTCGACATTACATATTGACTAGATCTCCAAGGTTCAACTCATTTAAAATTCGTTGTGTATTGCAAGGAAAAAAGATAATAGTATTAATTGATAACGGTATTAATTGATAGCGGAGCCACTCATAACTTTACTGATTCAGCTTTGGTTGCCAAGAAGGCCTTCAAACTGTTGAACATGAAGGGTTCAGTGTGATCATGGTAGATGGCTACCAAATATCTTGTTCAACAAAGGTACCAAAATTGAAAATTACAATTGGTGACTACACCATCACTGACGATTTGTATGTTGTGGAGTTGGGTGATATGTGATGAGCCCAACTGGCTCCAACTCAAACCCTGTAGTTTTATCTTATCTTTTTGTGTTTTTTTTAGTTTTTTAAGAAGGGTTTCTAGACAGAAGTAGAAGGTACGCCATACATATATTGATATTAAATTGGAAATTACACTAGATAATTGAAACAACTCATGAAATAGGCATTATTCATCAATTACAAACAGATCAGGAACAATGAGCATACCCGGATCTCTCCAGAATAATTAAATAAGAAAGATAATGCACTTGCCAGGCAAGAAGTGTTGAAACCTGATGAATAGCACGCTTAGGCTCCAGATTTGCTTTCTCCCACCTAGAAACTGGAGGAAAGTCACTGCAAAGGATAGGCGCCACCAAAGAAACACAAAAGATGCCAAGAAGGAAGGCGTTTTGCCTCAAGAAGTCACACGCCCTTTCCATAAGAGCCACGCACTTCAAAGAGAATGTACGACATCTATATGAAAGGTACGGCCATAAATAAGAACTTGTCCACCAGAGGAAAGAAGACGCCAATCTCTCAAACCCACTGCTTCTTTATTGAAAACTTTTGAACAAACAAATCATGAACTTTGATGTAAATCAAATGGACTTCTGAATTGAAGCCCTCACATATGCACTAATTCGACTAGTCTCTCACAGTCTAAAAAATGCTCAACACTGAAGAGAAACTCGTTCTCCAATGGCAGAATGCTCAAACCCCTGTCTCAGAGAATAGCACAGACAAATAAAATGGCAAAGTCAAATAATCATGAACAAGTTTGATTTGCCAAAAATGCCTTATATCCCCAAAAGGCACGAGTTTCAAGAAAGCACGACTTGGCTCTCAAATAAAATACATAAAAAATGTATTTTAATAACTTTTCAATAGTTAGCAATTAAATAATTGCTTTTCCCAAGTTGAGCGCACTTTATACTTAAGTGATTTAATTTTAAATCACTTTATGATATATTTAAGTGATAATATTTATAAAGTCAATTTGAATTTATAATAAAGCGTTAAGTTAAATAATGAACTTAAATCACTTAAATATCCATAACTCCCTCCAAACTCCATATATTTTCGTGCCGTCAGAAGCTGGTGAACACTGAACACCGAATGCTCGTGTTGAATCCCATACTGAAGTTGAAGGGGGTGAGAATGACAACTCACCAAAAATAGCTACTGACCCTCTAACCAGATCCTGTTAGCCTACAAGAGTCCAAGATATAGGCTAACTCACAAGCTCCTGAGAACTGACTAGAGCGTGGACATCACAGTCGGCCCTCCCTGAATTTGCTTGTCCGCAAGCAAAGTCAAAGCTAGATGTTGTAGAATACTGTCACCCTCCCAAGTAGCATCCTCTGCCGGTAGATCTTTCCACTTCACCAGATATTTCTTGATAACCCACCTCCGAAGATGATGCTCTTTAGAATCTAGAATGGCCTTAGATATCAAAATCAACTTCCCCTCATCATCCAGGGGTGGTAAATTGCTAGGAGTCACCTGTTGTCCCAACGCCTTCTTGAGGCGCGACACATGGAAGACATTGTGAACCTTACTGTCCACCGGTAGATCTAACTCAAAAGCCACTTCACCGACACGTCTGACAATCCTGAATGGTCCATAGTATCATGGCTTGAGTTTCTTGGCACCCTTCTTACGAAAGGTGGACTGCCTATAAGGCTGTAGCGTCAGATACACCAAATCATCAATCTCGAAAGATCGCTCCACTCTTCGCTGATCAGCATATTGCTTTTGCTGATTTTGAGCCTTCTAAATGTTCTCTCTAAGTGCTCTCATAATGTCCTGGTTCTCCTGTAATAGATCCCCAGCACTAGGTACTCTGCTGTCACTTAGCAACAAATCTATAAAACTCGGAGCATCATATCCATACAACGCTCGGTAAGGTGTCATCTGAATACTCATGTGATGAGTGGTATTGTAGCAATACTCACAAAGGTATAACCACTTCACCCATGCCTTCTGCTGCCCTAAACTGTAATTCCTCAAGTATCCCTCCACCCATTTGTTAACTATTTCAGTCTGCCCATCTGTCTGTGGGTGGTAGTTGGTGCTCAGAGTGAGTTATGTCCCACAAAGTTTGAATAACTCCTACCAGAAGTTACTCATAAACCTGCTATCTCTGTCACTAACTATGCTTCGAGGCAAACCGTACAACCTGAATATCTCTCGGAAAAACAAGTTCGCCACCTGTGTAGCTGTGTGAGTAGTAGTGATTGGGAAGAAATGAGCATACTTCGCCAATCTATCTACTACCACAAAAATGTTGTCTTTCCCTTGAGCTTTCGGCAAGCCCGTAATGAAGTCCATCGACAAGCATTCCCACTTCCTCTCAGGAATAGGAAGCGGCTGAAGTAATCCTGCAGGGTATGTATGTTCTTGCTTGTTCTGCTGACAAACAAGGCATTCCTTGACATACTGAAGAACAAATGACTTGAGACCTTTCCAAGAGAATCTCTCCCGTACCTGCCTGTAGGTCTTAAAGTAACCGAGATGTCCTACCATAGGTGAATCGTGAAATGATCTCAACACCCTGTCCCTCATCTTAGAACGTGGGACTAGAAATATCCTCCATTTGTAAATGATAAGATCATCTACAAGTGAGTATCTGCCATCTTGTACTGTCCCATCCACTATGCTAGAAGCCCACGGGTTCTAGCATACGTTGCAACTATCATGTGTCTCTAGTCCTCTGCAATCTTTGTAATGGAACTCAATTGTGGGCAGCGAGATAATGCGTCAGCAACCACATTTTGTGTACCCTTGACATAGGAGATGTCAAAATCATAGGACTAAAGTTTGTTGACCCATTTATGTTGTCTTTCATTCAAATCTCGCTGCCCTGGGAAATGTTTCAGACTATTGTGATCGGTTTTAACATAGAATTTACTACCAACCAAATATTGTCTAAACTTGGCCATGGCATGCATGATGGCCAACATTTCCTTATCGTAAATGCTAAAGCTCCTCTCAGGACCTTTCAGCTTTCTGCGCTTGAATGCTATAGGATGTCGGTCCTACATGATGACTGCCCCAATACCCTCACCACTGGCATCGCAATGTAGCTCAAACGGCTTGGTGAAGTCTGGTAATGCCAAAACTGGACATGTAGTCATGAGAAGTTTAAACTTCTCAAAGCACGCCTGTGCTAAAGGTGTCCACACAAAGGCTCCCTTCTTAGTCAAATCGGTTAGTGGCGATGCATGTCGCGGGAATCCACTAACGAACCGACGGTAGAAGACGCATAAACCTACAAACCCTTTGAGTTGTGTCAATGTCTCAGGTGTAGGCCAATCAATGATAGCACGAACTTTCTCTGGATCCATACTGACTCCCTCATTGTTGATGATGTGACCCGGGTATAAAAGTTCTCCCATGCCCAGTGCACACTTGGATTCCTTGGCGTACAAGGACTCCCTATCAAGTATGCTCAATACTGCATCCAAGTGAACTATGTGTTCCTCCCAAGACTTGCTGTAAACCAGCATGTCATCGAAGAACACCAAAACAAATTTCCTCAAGTGAGGATGGAAAACCCTGTTCATTGTGGACTGGAAAGTGGTTGGAGCGTTGGTTAAACCGAATGGCATAACCAAGAAGTCATAATGTCCACAGTGGCATCTGAATGCGGTTTTCTCAATATCCTCCTCTTGGACTCTGATCTGATGGTACCCAGTCCTCAAATCAATCTTCGAGAAATAGCAAGCTCCATGTAGCTCATCTATTAACTCATCAATCCGTGGTATGGGATACCTGTTCTTAATAGTCTTCCTGTTGAGCATCTTGTAGTCAATACACATTCTAAGTGTACCATCATTTTTCTTCACCAAAACAACTGATGAAGTAAAGGGTGACTTACTCGGCCTAATGTGCCCCATAGCCAAAAGTTCTTTGATTTTCTTTTCAATTTCATCTTTCAAACATTTGGGGTGCCGGTAAGGAGTGATCATGATAGGTTTTGTGCCCTCCTCCAACTCCACAATATGCTCAATACCTCTATTAGGAGGTCTACCTAGTGGTATAGCACTGAAAACCTTTGCATGTTTGATTCAGAGTGCCTGAACATCTGGATGATAAGAAGAATCTTGTTGCTCCTTCTGTGAAGGCATTATCTTGCATTCTGCTGACCAATCCACCATGTCATGCCAAATCAATCTTTCCATTCTTCGGAGTGAAATTTATTTTACATTGCTGTCCTTTATGGCTTTGAGAACATGATTTGTGCCATCAACTTTAAATTTCATCTCCATGTCACATAAATTCTGTGTGAACTCTCCTATCGCATGAAGCCACTTCATGCCAAGAACTACATCTGTACGTCCCATGTTGACAACATAGAAATCTGCCTTAAACTCAAAATTGTTGAGTTTCATTGGCAAATCAGAAATCATCCTTTCACAATTGAGAGTGTACCCATCTGCAGCCTTAACTCTAATACCTTCAAACTGCTGAGTTTGAATGCCTCTCTTCTCCACCAACCGAGAATCAATAAAGTTATGGGTTGCACCTGTATCCAAAAGAGAAATGACTCTTTGACTAGCTAGTATCCCACAAAGTCTAAAAGAACCTTCTCTTTGCATGCTGGACATATTAGCTTCCTGTAGCTCAGTTTGAACCTCATTTTCTTCCTCATTTTCTGATTTTTCCTCATCTGTATCATAAATTGCAGCTTGCTGGTCTGAAAAATCAGTCACCTCTTCTCCCTCAAAGAACCACTCCATGTGCCTATTTTGTCCTTTAGGCTTGAGGGGGTAGTCATGGCTGAAGTCATATGGGCCCTTACAATAAAAGCAGAGCTTCTTCCTACATAAATCGTTAAGTGTTTCACGATCTAGAGGTGCTGCAATTTTTTTCTTTTGATCAGAATTTTCAAACTTCTTTTGATCAGATTTGGTATCATTGTAGGAAGTGGATGGTTTTGAGCCAAACTGTTTTAGTGGTGTGGTAAGCTCCACAATGCGAGCTTTCCTCATGGCCTCCTGTAAGGTAGGTGGATCGAATGCCTTGATCCAACCTTTCATGGGCTCAAATAGACCCTCCATGAATAGTATAATCAACCTTCTCTCTGATATGCCTGTCACCATAACTGACAGTCTCTAAAACTCTCCAATGTATGACTCCAAACTACCCAACTGTTTCAACTGTGCAAGATCTCTGAAGTAAATTTTGGGATCACGTTTGTCAAACCTCTCTACCAATCGATCTGTAAACTCCTAGTAAGAAGTAATCCTGTCATGGTGGAGTGTTACCATGCCGTGGTGCCACCAATCATGGGCCACGCCATCAAGGTGGAGAGCTCTGAATCTAATAGCATCCTCCTCTATCATAGGACACAATGTAAGGAAGGTGTCTAATTTACTCACCCAGGCACGTGCTGACTCTGCCACTGCCATCAAAATTAGTTAAGATAATTTTGTTGGTAGCCTGCCTTAGATCATTATTCCACTGTTTAGGCCTCCTGTCAAACCTGTTTATGGTATGTTCTCTCTTTTGGCTCATGAATCGATCAAAGTTAAGGTGATCCTTAACTCTCAGAGGCAATGCATCCCATTCATCATGCATAGTCATGATGTTATCTGCAAAGTTCACGTCACCACCCTCTTCAGCGTCTTCCTCTTCATTAGTATCATTTCTAGTGAATGCAGGGCGTGTGGGTCTTTCATAGGTGCATGCTGGAGCAATATTCCTGCGAGCTTCTCCATGAACACTTCCCCTGATCTTGATCTTGATTCTGCCTTCTCTGAACTGTCAAGTTCTGGACATTGGTACTAAGCTGTTGGAGGATGTTCCCCACCTCTTCTTGGCCTGCCACCATCCCTCTTAGTACATCTCTGGCCTCTCTTTCTTCGTTATCAAGACGATTCCTAGAAGGACCTTCCTCATCCCTATTTGCCATATTATCAAAGCCAAAATCTTCCTCTCATTCGTTAAACGAAAACGCTGTAAATGGTTCAAAAGTACTTCTCTGATAATTAGGACCCCTACGTGAGTAGTACCTGTCAAACTTGTTATGATGTGACCGCATAGAAACTACTAACCCTCAGGCTGGCACTGGTATCAGAGCTCTGATACCACTGTGATGAGCCCAGCTGGCTCCAACTCAAACCCTGTAGTTTTATCTTATCTTTTTTGTGTTTTTTTTAGTTTTTTAAGAAGGGTTTCTAGACAGAAGTAGAAGGTACGCCATACATATATTGATATTAAACTAGAGATTACACTAGATAATTGAAACAACTCATGAAATAGGCATTATTCATCAATTACAAACAGATCAGGAACAATGAGCATACCTGGATCTCTCCAGAATAATTAAATAAGAAGGATAATGCACTTGCCAGGCAAGAAGTGCTGAAACCTGATGAATAGCATGCTTGGGCCCCAGATTTGCTTTCTCCCACCTGGAAACTGGAGGAAAGTCACTGCAAAGGATAGGCACCACCAAAGAAACACAGAAGATGCCAAGAAGGAAGGCGTTTTGCCTCAAGAAGTCACACACCCTTGCCAGAAGAGCCACACACTTCAAAGAGAATGTATGACATCTATATGAAAGGTACGGCCATAAATAAGAACTTGTCCACCAAAGGAAAGAAGACGCCAATCTCTCAAACCCTCTGCTTCTTTATTGAAAATTTTTGAACAAACAAATCATGAACTTTGATGTAAATCAAATGGACTTTTGAACTGAAGCCCTCACAGATGCACTAATTCGACTGGTCTCTCACAGTCTAAAAAATGCTCAACACTGAAGAGAAACTCGTTCTCCAATGGCAGAAATGCTCAAACCCCTATCTTAGAGAATAGCACAGACAAATAAAATGGCAAAGTCAAATAATCATGAACGAGTTTGATTTGCCAAAAATGCCTTATATCCCCAAAAGGCACAAGTTTCAAGAAAGCACGACTTGGCTCTCAAATAAAATACATAAAAAATGTATTTTAATAACTTTTCAATAGTTAGCAATTAAATAATTGCTTTTCCCAAGTTGAGCGCACTTTATACTTGAGTGATTTAATTTTAAATCACTTTATGATATATTTAAGTGATATAATATTTATAAAGTCAATTTGACTTTATAATAAAGCGTTAAGTTAAATAATTATGAAATATGCTAACCAATTTTTTCGTTGAAATTTTCACAACACAATCAACACTACGCCAATTGAATTAGCGTTAGCATTAAAATTGAAATCCAAGTTTGAATGATCTCAACGCCAAGAATGCACACTCAATCCCAAGGAAGGAGAGGTGTTGTCATATGGCGGAGAAACTAAAAACAATAACTTGAAATGAAACAAACTCAACGTCAAGAATGTGCACTCAAGATCCCACTGAGGGCGAGGTGCTAACATATGACGGAGTTATTAATTGAAACTGAAACAATTAGGCGGATAACCAGCCATGAAGATACAACTATCTAATTCATCCGCTGCGGCGGTGTAGGAACCCCTGTTCTCACTGTTTTTCTGAAACTGTCTGTTTTGCTTGTTTTTGAACGTTTTTATTGAATAAACCATTGAAGTGCGATTTTGAAAGAAATTGCATATAAATTTAAATAAAATAATACAGCTCTGGAAACCACATAATCTATTTCAAATACTGATGCCAGACTATTATTTAATCTTCTGCAATGATTACAAATAAGATCCGATAACATGCAACTAAAAAGGCAACGATATTTTGATGAAAACCTGATTATTGCAGCAAGCTGAAAGGAAACTCTGTGAACGTTCTGTGATAGCTTCTGAATGAAGATATCCCTCTGAATGCAATAGATCAGCTGATATTTCACAGCCTCTGAACTGCAACACTGAAGATGGCTCGTTCTCCAATGCCTGTAGACAACTGAAACCCTTGGCTTCGTTCTCCAGAAGAAGACTTGATCAAAAATTGATTTCATAACATAATGAGCTCAAATCCCAATGAAACCCTTATATCTCCTCAAGAGTTCGAATTTTCTCAATTAGGTTTCATTTAAATAAATTCGAACTTTTCTTTTTAATTTTTCAATAGTTTTCGAAAGCACTTTTAATTATAAAATATAATTAAAAGTGGCCCCTTCAATGATGGGCGACCCCTTCAGCAAAAATCACTTAAGTTATAATATTTAAAATATTATAACTTTATAACATAAGCTCCAAATAATTAATATTTAATTAAATCAATTAAATATTAATATCTCTCTCAATATATGCCCGATGCACAACCGTCTGAAGCTGACGAAGAAGGAAGTGATTCTGCACGTGACCAGACCATACTGCTAAAAATAGCAGGGGTGCTCCGCTGAGTGCTAAAAATTGCTAAAAATAGCAATCCGAGCAAATAGTGTCCGAACGAGCCCGAACGAAAGCCAACTGATAACAATCTGACAACTGAAGCCAAGCCAAGCTCCATCAAGACCCTCTATCCATCCTATCAGCCTACGAGGGTCGCATAATAGGCTAAATCCACCGAACTCTGATGCTCGCAAAATTGGGGACATTACAGGCGGGCATCCACTTAAGAGTGGGGATTCACCACTTGAGAGTGGGTACAAAGAGATATCAAATGTTCGTTCTCCACACTGGGGGTAAACCATGTAGGGGTAATTTAATATGGAATAAATCAAGTAATTGCAGAGACTTAAAATGGTTGGATTAGTACAATGATAGAGAACAAAGCTAAGAAGAGAAGAATGAATACTATCAATGTTATTTTACTCTCCCAATGATAAAATAAAGACCAAAACTGAAATCTCATGAATCTGATATAAAAACAGAGTTTCTGGAATTCTGATCAGCAAACTGTAACACCATAAAATGCGCATAACTTCATCAAATTACCTCCGATTTATGTGAAACGAAAGCCAATGTGCTACTGGAGGATAGGCGCCCAAGATCAGATGATGAAACAACATCAAAAACTCAGAATTTAATTCTTACACAACTTCCAATACACCAAGAATGGTACGGCCTTGATGAGAGGCGATTTGCTTCTTAAAAATCAGGAACTTCAAAATAAAATCTGCCACTTTGCAAGAAGGGTCGTCTTTGGTCTACAAATGCATAGCAAAGATACCCAGTACCAGAATAAATTTATTCAAAGAGCTGCTAGCAAAATTCACTTTCAGCTGTAGGAGCATCAACAACTTCAAAATTGACAAAACACTATAAATTCTTCAAAATTCGAGCTCAATCTGCTAGTCTGGATGAGAAGCAGCAAAAGACCAACTAGGTGTTGTATTTCAAACACGAAATTGGTTAATGGCTAGGAGGTAGCATCCTCGAAGCAAAATATCACTTGTCATTTCGACAGCATAACAATATGATGAGCATAATGGATACCAAAGCTGGAGCAAAGCCTTCATTTTATAGAAGTTCAAACAAACTCTTCAAATTCCTGAGAAGGCACGCCAAAAGACACAAGAGTCTTTTCAATTTCCAAAAATCAAATAATTCTTCAAGATGGCGTCCCTCTTGCAAAAATATAAACTTCACTTCTTGTTTTAAAAATATCACTCCATAAAAGAGGCGTCACTTTTTTCCCAAGGCATAATGACATTATTAAAAAATAATAATAAACACCTATGAAGGCGTCCCCCTTCAAGACCACCTTTTAAAACATCTTGAAGTTATTCTCCTAGGCCAAGGGGTCAACTGCAATTTATAACATTAATGCCTTTATTTATGAAATTCACCAAAATAAAACTTTTAGAAGCCAAAACTTGAATTCAAATAATTGCTCCAATTGGAAATGAAGCCCTGAAAGCTGACAATCTTCATACTACCAAAAAATAGAATTTACTATAAATAGTAGACTTCCCGAAATACCAAAGGACCACCGAACATGGAAACCCTAATTTTACCTCAATGAGCCTACGGGCCTCCGAAATAGGTTGATGAGTGTCGGAACAGATCACTGATGAGAAGGGGACATTACAAATTAACTTAAATCACTTAAATATCCATAACTCCCTCCAAACTCCATATATTTTCGTGCCGTTAGAAGCTGGCGAACACTGAACACCGAATGCTCTTGTTGAATCCCATACTGAAGCTGAAGGGGGTGAGAATGACAACTCACCAAAAATAGCCACTGACCCTCTAACCAGATCATGTTAGCCTACAAGGGTCCAAGATATAGGCTAACTGACAAGCTCCTGAGAACTTACTAGAGCGGGGACATCACATGATACCAACGCTATACTTGGTATCCAATGGATGATGTCTATTGGTAAGTACTCACAAAACTTTCAAACAATAGAGTTTAAGTTCAAGGTGGATGGTAAGAAAGTGGTATTTAAGGGATTATTTGATGGAGTGCCTCGTGGTCTCAGCCAAAAGGATGGATAGCATAGTCAGGGAGAAGAAGTTAAGAAAGAGGTCCATCAAAGAATACCTCATCAAATGGAAGGGTTTAGAAATAGACAATGCTACATGGGAAAATGAGCAAATTCTCCAACATACTAACCTAAGAATGCATGTGGGCAAGCATTCCCAAGGAGGGGAGACTGTAATAAACCCCCACTCAAATGATAAAGAACTCACAGACAATAGGCATAACATCCCAAACAATGGACAAGAAATAGATTATTGTCGGATAAAGAAAGACAAGTAGTACGAACGACTATTATGTGAGGAGCATCAAGTAAGTATATCACTGCCTGAAGAAATAATTACTCGATTAGGGGCGCCCTGAATTTTGAAGCCTCAGATGTCAGAATCAGGCTTTGCAGCCTCAAGGAGTTTTTGGTTAGTTTTGATCCTGCTCTTCAATGAAACTATTAGCTAGTCTTCTAGAAGCATTAGTTAATCAGAATCAGTGGTTGAACATGGGCTCCGATGAGGTTTGTAAAATGAAATTTTCAAGAAATTTTCTAACTCTGGAAAAGTGACGTCTAGAGTCAAATTTTGACTTTTTGACTCAAGTGCATGAAGCGCCCTATAATGGGTGGAGTTTATGAACTGGAATTAAATATTATTTAATTCTTAGTTGGTCGACTTCAACTGAACTTAATTTTGCTTGCAAAAGGGGCAATTTATTTTTGCATGTATTGTTAACTGAATTTGGTCCAATCAAAAGCTAGCGCTCTATTTAGGGCGAATTTCTCAAGCAGTTAACTGAGTTTTGGGGGTCCAATCAGAGGATGTCGTACATTTTTGAGGTCCAATCAGGGTGGTGCCTAAATTTAATGCAATTTGTGATGCCTTTAGACTTGAATTTATTTATTTAAGTCATATTGGCATCCATTGTTCTCATAATAGGTGCAAGCAAACATGATTTTCTTGAGCAAACAAAGATCTGAAGGTGCTTCGAGTAATATTTTTCAGTGTTCTTCACAGTGCCAGGTCCAGATTGTTCAGAAGATACATTTGCCAAACTTCATTTTTCGAGTGTGTGTAGACTTCATCGAATCCAGTTCAAGCATAGGCGACTTTTTGAGGTAGAATAATAACTTCTATTTTCTATCTCAAATTCTTCTATTCTTGTTTTAGGTTTTCTCTCACATGTCAAAGTAAACGGCGAAATTTTTAGAATCTGATCATTTGAGTTCACATATTTTAGCGACAGCAGCAAAACCCATGTCTTCATTTTTTTCGAGAAAATTGCCCTGCTATTTCCATTCTAAAGCACTATGTTTTTTTCTGAAGATTCCTTTGCATGTGGGCCAAGAACTCATTTTTTCTAAAATTGAATCATTTGGGTTGGCTTAGAATTCCATTGCCTACAAAACCCATGTGGCAGATTTTCTCAAGAAAATTTGCCCCGAGAAGCTCTAAAACCCCTACAATTCTCGACTGAAAAGCCTTTGCATGCCTTGCTAAAACTCATATTTTTGAATTTCTGACAAACTGGGTTTGCTTAGAATTCATTTCTCTACAAAACCCACGTTTCAGAAAAAAATCTGAAAATTTTCTTGCAATTGGTTATTTTTAGCCTCATCTAGAGTTTTTTTCGACTTTTTTCGAAAGTTGTCCAAACATACCCGACTTTACAGTCAAAAGTCCATATTTTCAAAATGTAATTCAACCCTATAGATTACAAGGCCAAATCGGTCTTGGTGCACGACTTTTTGAAAACCTCAGACACAGACTTGGGTCATGTCTATCCAATGGTCAAATTTAGCACGTTGGAAGGTACCATCAGCACTACAATCAAGAATCTTGAGCGTTTCAGGTTGTTGGCAGCAACGTCTATTCCTATCACGACTTTCGATCTCGAGCTCGTTCTTGCTTGCATTAAGCATTACGACTCGTCTACAAGACAAATCAAATCAGCGGATGGGAGAATCATTTGCAGCCTTAAGCCGAGGGACGTTGAGAAGTGCTTTGCTATTCCTCCTTGCTCAGACAATTTCACTATAGTCATTGAGGCTTGTGATAAGATATGGTATGAAGACAAAGAAAGATCCCAGCGAAAAGTTGCTCAGAGATGGTTAAAAGTACAGAAGACCAACATGCCAAAGAAGGTTGGTCGTGGCGAGTTCAAGGATGAAGTTGCTATTTTGATAACTTTGCTCAACCAGGCTACAGGTCAGGAGGAGGCTAATATTTTCTGACCATGGATGTTTTATGTTGTTTCTCGGATCATCGACGGTAAAGAACACTTTGACTGGGCCATGTTAATTAGTGAGTGCCTTCACTAGCAAATCACTGGATTCCTCAAAATCCATGAGTTTCACATGGTGTCTTATCTAGTCTACTTAATTGCGTTCCAAGGCAATTTTAGACACTTGAAGACCAATGGAACTCTTGGCGTTCAGCATGTTCACGAATGTTACTCGCAATTGGAATTCTCAAAGGCTAGACAGGATTTCAAAGCGGTGAATGATCACTTCCTCATGACGATATTCAGAGACCTCAATAACGAAATGCATATCGAGATTTCACTAGAGGCAAAGTCAGCAATAGAGAGCTGGGCGGATTGGTTCATTCAATTCCCCACTTTTACATGTATCCGAGTGTATGGTTACATCGGAGAACCTCTAATGCTACCGAGGTTCTCGTCAGACCAGGTCCTATTTATGGAGTTTCTAAGACAAGCTCAAGAAGTTCACTCTTTTCTTTGTAGTTGACACAAGCCAGCATTCACCTTTCCTTTCAGATGGGGTATTTACAAATGCAAGGCAGCTGCTGATTGCAAGTTAATGACGAACGAGTTAGAAAAACTCAATCTCAAGTTTCTTATCGAGAGGCGTTCCTATGATCCTTTGGGTCATTATGTGGCTTGGTTGGAGCGAAGTATTTCACACAGGCCAGCACTTGAGGACTTTTGGGCCAACTATGAAGATGAATTTGAAGTGCGCCAACATCATTACTGCAGACTTACTATTGCTCAACTTGTTGATTTCTTATCAGAGGATGTTCAGGGTTTGTCAAATGATGACAAAGAGGTGTTACTTAGCTCATTTGTCAAGGATCAAGTTGCTCGCCAGCCACTTCGCCAACCAGATTGGTATGCCAGAGAGAGTACTTCAATTGAGGACGTGTCAAAGATAGTTATCAAAACTAGCATGCACTTCTTGGAGAGTAAGAGAAGGCACAAGATAGTTCTAGTGATAGAGCCACCAATAGGGTTTTCCTCACTACCTTCTACCTCAAGGTCAAGGCCTTGAGTTAAGCTTATCTTGAAGTTGCCTGAAGGTGTTAGAGTCAATGGAAACACAAAGGGGAGAAGTACTGACAAGCGGAAGCAGAAGCAGGTTGAAAGGGCGCTTGCAATTCCAGTGGAGACGTCATACAGGTTGAAGTAGATTCATCATCTCTTGGTGCACCATTTTCACCACAGTCACCTCCCATTGATATAGATTCAGAGCCAGAATCACCAGTTCGGCCAGCCTTAGCGCCAGTTGATCCATTAGAGGTTGATACAACAGTAGCAGTCTCTCCTCGAGAAGATAACATTGTTCATTCATGTCGGCTCGAGAGGTCTTTGGGAAGACAGAGGCAAGAGCCTTCATATAAGCTTGATTTGTCTGAGTTTGGCGATCCTTATCAGGAGAGGGAAAACAAGAAAATCAAGAAGCAGGTGCACATTGAGAAAACTCTGGAAGTAGAGATTATCATTGAAGTTGCTACGCCACCAGAGGGTAAGAGCTTGGATGAAGTTGAAGTTGGTGATTTCACCTTCGTCAAAGCAAATCTTGGCAGGAGCACTCGAGAAACGAATGTGAGCCTCTTCAGGGTTGTCACAAGTAATCTTGAAGAGTGTGTCATGAAGGACGGAGAAGATAAAGCACTTCTTAAAGCTGAAATTAATCAACTCCGGCAGTATATCTCAGATCTCGTTCATGGAAACTCGAGCAAAGCACCTGGTCTCCCACATCTTCAAGGCACAGCTGCAGAACAACAGAAGTTGGATCAATTAGTCAATCATGGAAAGCTCTTGGATAGTTGGATTGAAGATTTCATTGTTGTAGGCCGACACCTCCTCACAGAGTTATATCAATTGAGGTACGATGCACATAATCTTCATCAGGGCATTCATCAGCTTGAGTTGACTGTAGAACAGGGCAAGGCAAAGGACTGGGTTCTCATATCTTAGTTAGCAGTTGCATATGACGCCATTGTAGAAGATGAGGATAAAAGGAAGGTTTTCATGTGGAGAGAACATCTCTTCAAAGTGGAAACATATGACAAAATCTCTACAAGGTTGGATGCACTCAAAGAACATGTTACCGGAGCTCTCAAACTCATCAGTGAGTTTATCACTCAGATCCCATGCCATTATCTTCGTGAAGATGGTACTTACAGTGATCTTGATGCAGTACAGGCCGAGTTTGAGAAGCTTGTTCATGATAATCTGGATGGAGATCCTGTGACATCCAAGTTGGATCACTTCTCAGTGATGACAACTAGTTTCAAAAAGGCAACTAAAGAGGTCAGAGAATGCATGAGGCTGATCAAAGATGGTGAGGAGTTGAATAGGCAGGTTATCATTGTGGATAGCGTCAAAGTGCCAAAGGAGGAGACAGTCAACTAGTTCTTGGATGAGGTGATAGCCCGTGATGGCTTGGAGTAGTCAGTCAGTTGGAACTTGCAGTTATTTCCAAGGATAGAGTCAAAGGCAACAGTTAACTTGACATCAGTCTTGAGTTCTAATTGCTGATTTTATGCACACTTATCTCATCCTCGGAGATATCTTTGGAGGAGTTTAGACTTTCAGTTAGGACTCAGTTAATTGATGTTAGTTATTAGTTATCTTTCATTTCAATAAGGACTTGCATGTTGCACATGTCCAGTTTAGTTTAGTCTTGTTTGGGTTAACTGATGGTAATTTTCTAGTTAACTGTATAGTTTCATTTATTTAGGTTTAGCAATAAACTCTTGCATGCTTGCAAGACTCATGTTAACTCAAGGTGATTTTAGGGTTCCCTACACCTTTGAGGTCTATAAATAAGAGCACTTTGCTCATTTGTAATTAACTTTTGCATGTGATAGCATACATGTTGAGCAACCTTACCTGTAGTATTGCTATTTTGTATCTATTCAAGAACTTTTATTGTGATAATAAATAGCTGAGCCGCCTTACCTGAATGTTATTATTTTGCTACTTGTTCACCTTAGATTAAATATAATTGCTAGTTTGATCGTTTATTGTTATGCGTGTCTCGATATACAATCTATTGTCCCAGTTATTATTTCATGTTGTGTTTAATAAGCTTTGTTTCATATCTACACCTTGGATAGGTGTCGTCATCTCCTTAGGAATTTAGAAGTGAAGCTTGTCGTTTGATGTAGTGCCAATAATCTTTCTTTCGGCCTACGCCTCAGATAGGTGTCGTCATCTCCTTGGAAATCCTAACTTAAAGATTATTGTATAACCAATTCCTTGCTCGTAAGTCCTCATGCTCTGTTTCTTGAGGAAATAGGATAGTTTAGCGTTAGCCTAGCTATAGTTAGAGATCTGCAAAACTAGAGAAAATCCTTAGCTGCAAGGTATTAGGTTTTCTTAACCTTGTGCCTCTTCCAGCTGAGTCAAAAAGATAGGATTTAGATCATTTACTTTTTCACGCATATTAGCACAAGAGGGAGCTTCCCCTCTTAATTTGAAGAGTAGTCATTATGAACTGTGCATAGCTGTTTGTTGCTAATATGCACTCCAGAGGTGCAGATTGTAATGCTAAGTTGCTATGTCAGGAGAATCTTCCATGTCATCTTCAGTGGCTCCTTTATGGCTCTTGTCCTTTCTCCCTTTTGGTGGTAAACTTTAATAATATGAGCTTGTTTGGTTTGTCCAATTTTTAATCTGAAATAGGTTCCCAAAGACTATCCCGACTCTTAATCGCCACACAAGATATAGCGGCTCCAAGAACAGTAATTCATGCAATTTTAATTCATTCGTTATTCTTCCACAACCATACAAATTCACTAAGAATCTTGTATATTCGTCTTCAGCAAGCCTATTGAAATGTCTTCAGCTTTAATATTTGTCCCTTTTATCATGAAGCAGCTCAACTCCCATTAATGCATCAACAAAGACTCATAATGGCGCTGAAAGCTTCAAGGCAATAGCCAAATGAGTCGACCTCCATTGGCCCCAATGCCATACAGGAATACCATTCACCGGTGGTTTTGTTTGCAATAATAAAATGAATGCTCTTAAATCAACACATTACCACACTAGCAAGAATAGAGTAAGGAACTCCAATTTCACAATTAGCAGCGACCATATGTTAATATAATCTTGAGATTTAATTTGCCTGGAACGGAAAACATTGGACCTCTGAAATTTGTTCGTTTATTGATTAATCAATTCTCCTTAATTTCAGAACTTCTGATAATTATAATAATAATCAACAATGAATCCAGAAAGGTGCAGCTATATATTCAACACAACCACTCAAATTCAAAGCACAAGTATAATTAAATATAATTCCCAAAATCAGACACAGCTACACATAGTGAATGGAAAGGCTATATTATTCATGAGAACATTGGAAACCTCTACAATTAAAGAACATACTTCATCTGAAACCTCTTATGTACATAAGAAGAATAATATATATATCAACCTTTTCCAATCTAAAATATCACCAATTGATCAATTGCAAATACAATATCAAATTTCTCCAATTCTCACTTCTGCTTTGATGCACTTTCAAAATTCAGCTTGGAACAAGACTGACCTGAATTTCAAGATCTTCAACTGTTAACACCCAAATGCGAATTCTGGACGAATCCACCAATTATCAGCCAGGGTGGATAATCTCACCATTGGAGTTGATCTTCTCTTAGAGGGTTTTCGTCCTCCAAAAGGATGTCATGAACCTTGTTCAACCAACAAAGAACCTATTCTCCGAAAATCCCCAAAACCAGCATACCTGCAAAAGGCTCTCCCAAATACTATCCCGACTCTTAATCGCCACACAAGATATAGCAGCTCCAGGAACATTAATTCATGTAATTTTAGTGCATTCGCTATTCTTCCACAACCATACGAATTCACTAAGAATCTTGTATATTTGTCTTCCACAGGGCCATTGAAATGTCTTCAGCTTTTATATTCATCCCTTTTATCGTGAAGCAGCTCAACTCCCATTAATGCATCAGCAAAAACTCATAATGGCACTAAAAGCTTCAAGCCAATAGCCAAATAAGTTGACCTCCATTAGCCGCGATGCCATACAAGAATACCACTCTTTTTCTCCTCTTTAGGTTTGATGTTGGAATGAATTTGTGAGGGTTTGGTGGGGCCCATTGGCCATTAGGGTTAGGGTTTGGGTCCCCAAAGCAAAAAATTAAAAGTTTTTTTTGTTTTTTCCACTTTTTTCCCTCGCCTACTGCGAGAGATGTGTGGGTGCCCTTGGGATAGTCGAGGGACTCCTGGGAGTCTCGGGGACGTCCCGACGTCCTCGTTGTTCCGAAAATGCCCTAGGTGTGTTGGTGGCATCCAAGTGGAGGTGGCGCACTGGTGGGGGGAGGTCTCCCCCATGTCCCCACGTCCCAGAGATGTCCTTGTCCTAGAAATGTAGGGATTGGGGGGGGGGGGAAGGATGCATCCCCATGGTACACTAGAAAAAGTTGGGAAACCAAACTATAAGATTTAAAAGAAAAAGGGATTTAAATGGCATAAGATAAGGAGAAAATCAGATTTAAAAAATGTAGAAAAAGACACAAAAAGTTGTTTTTGAATTTTCAAAGCATTTTAATAGCATATAGATATATAGAGAAAATAAAATCAAGAGTTTTTCCCATGAATTGTCAATTATAGATTTTTGTTCTTTATGTCCATATCATTGATTGTGTTGCACGATGCATGTTTTATGGTGCATAAAAAATAATTGGATGCTAACAATTTTCAAAATTTCAATTACAATCTAGTTTGAATAATAAGACAAGTGAATCTTTGATAGAATGATACTTCATCATTGATCAATGATACAATGATAGTGATAAAGATAATTATTGAAGTTGTTGGTTTTGGTTTGCACTTGCAATCCCTTCATTGTTATCAAGTTTCTTATGGGACAAGATATCCCAATAACTTACAGGGTAGTGCTTCTCATGGGGGTTTGGGGTAGTGCCTGTTGTGGAGTCAAGGGGTAGCACTACTCGTGGGGATATTGGTCAACACCACCAATGGGGTCGATGGGTAATGCCCCACATGGGAGTTTGGAGGCAATTCCCGCAATGGAGTTGAGGGGCAGTGCCCCTTTGTAGGGTTTGGGGGAAGTGCTCCTAGCATGTTCGATAACGTGATACAGGTGGGGTCAAGTGGTAGATCCCCTACCACCAAGCCCAAATTAAGACCTTTGAAACTACACAAACCTTTAGGGCACACACCATTTTCACAATTTTATCATCTAAGATTGAAATTAGGTATTTGGGACATTTTTGTTTATAATGGTTGGGAAAAATCTTATTCGAAATGTTATTATAATAGAACATTGTCTTCTACAATGGCTCAAAATGTTAACAATCTAGTTTATGTTCTTGTTTTTATTATTTGTTTAAACATTGAAATCCTTGTTTAACACAACAACAATTTGAAAACAAAATTGCTGCAAACTCTAGACTTAAGAAATCACATCAAATGTGCCTAAGAAAAGAAAGTCACACAACAAAGTTGTCATAGCCAACCATCAAGAAAAGGAGAAAAAGGACGAGAATGTGCAGGTATAAACCCTATTGACGTATGTTGGTGAAATTAGTCACATTTATTTTGCAAAAAAATTGCAATTAAATGCAAAAGAATGGGCATAAATTGTAGGATAAAAAAGCGGTGGCCAGCGATTTTTTTGAAAAATGTGCTTTTTAAAAGGAAAAAATGAGAATGTTGTCGTTTCACAATTAATCACGATTTATTCCAGATTTCTTCTTATATTTGTCAAAAATGTATCTTTAATTCTAATTACAAACCTATTCAAGGTTACCTCTAAGAACACCTTTTCAGTCTAGCTGAGCCCATAGTGTAGGGAAGACTATGCATGCTCATTTGTTGGCCTTTAACTCTCCATAGCATGTTGATGAACCTTTGTTTTACCCCCATAAATGACAACCCCTAGCCTTGAAAATGAAATTGTGTTCTAGGATTGTGGAGTAGTCTTGGGAATTAATCCTCATCTATTTGTGATTCTAGTGATGGGTTGAATCTAGAAACTTCTACAAAATACAAACCTTGTGAAATGGAAAAAATAATTTTAAACATGTGGACAAATTTGTTGCAAAATCTGTCAAATACCTTTAGATTCAACTTGGGTTCTTTTGGGGTCATCTAGGATGAGCCCACGCGAAATTGTGACTCCTTGCTACACCACCATTCATACTTGATTAGGACCTAGATCAAAAAATGATTGTACCTGAACTATAAAGTTTTAGGGACGAACGAATAACATAGTTTAAATCCAATAGAAAGCATTTCCCTAACATTTTACAAGTTCATTTGATAAATTGTTTTAAGGAATTAAAAGTTATATTTTGCATCAAAGTTATATTTCTTTAAAGTAATTAAAGTATTGTTTTAAGTTGTCATGTTTTGTCAAGTCAGAACTCTGGACTCTAGTTTCATTTCTAATTGATGTTGTGATGGAGGGAACATTGTCATTTTAATTTTTGGAAGTACAGAAGAGAATATCTTTCTTGGGAATTTCTCAACAAATTAAAAGATAAAGATATTTTTAATTTATTGGGATAGAATTGATAAAAAGCTGGGGAAATACCAGGTTAGGGTTTGGGTTTATTTCAAAAGAAATTCTGGAAAAATCAGAAAAGCCTAGCCCTAGATTGTTTGACTGTAAAGTTTTGATTTAGGTGTAAAAGTTTGCAATTGTTCTTCAAAATTCATCTTGTTTTATTAGAGGGTAAATTAGGGGAAAAAAAAAGCGAAAAAATCTGGCAGAAATGTGTTGACTTGATAAATTCAATTTCTTGCAAGTGTTTTGGAAAGTTATTGTTAGAGGCAACAATAAAAGATTTATTAATAGTGTAAATGTAACCAAATCTGTATCAGAATGGGATCCTAAAACTAAGAATAAACTAAGGTCTGAAATTCTGAGTGATAAATTCTAAGTCAAAAACGATTTTCTGAATTCTTCTCTTAATGCAGAATGTACTGATTGCAGAACATTAATAAATTACGATGTCCACACTCAATGGTTTCCATCATGCTTTATACAAGAGAGGGGAGACACATCTCCACAAAGGTATGCGCCTCCAAGGAGAGACGCGTCCCATGAGAGGGCGTGTCTTCACAAAGTGAAGACACGTCTTTTCATGGGACGTGTCCCTTGAAGGGTGCGAGTTCCTCATAGCCTGATTATTACTTAATCAGTGTTAAACAAAACAGTGTAAGTATTCAGCAATGAGAATAAAGCAAAGTTCAATTTATTTATATATATCGAATTTCATTAATTCGACTTTCTCAATTTAGAAATATAAACGATGAGTAATTTCAATCACATATAAATGATGATGATGCTTTCAGCAATCATCATTTATATCTGACCGAAGCTACCTTGCATCAACACTCCCTCTTAGCTAGGGAAGATATTTCAAATCAAATAAGTAGTGATATCACCTTCACACGTGATATCAAAGATATGGTATGTTTTACTCAATATTGTCAAGTCACATGACATTCTTCATAACACATCTTTATTATGGTATGTGCACTGACATCAAGTCACATGATGTCTACCATAATTCATGGCATATCCATGGATATAAATATCCACCATGATTACCTCTTAAGGATCACAATGATCTTCAGATGATATCAAGTCCCATGACATCCATCAAAGTGTCCAAGAGATACTATCATGACATGTCCACAAATATCAAGTCACATGATATCTATCATGATAGTTTATCATTGTAGAGTCGTCACTTTACAATGTCAAATACAAGTGTTCATTATTAGAAAGATCGTCACCTTTCAATAATGTACACAGGGGGAGTAGGCCCATAAAGTCATGGAGTCACACACATGACAAAAGAGTTTACACATTAAACATCTTTATATATTAGTACAATTTTTATAAACAATTTGTATTTCAAACATAAATAACAAATTACATTTCAACCATACCAAGTTTCTTCTGAAGTGCTCTACCTTGATTCGGAGAGAGGCTTGGTGAGAATGTCTGTTTGATCATTTGTACTAATATACTCCAACTGAATCACTTTCCTTTCCACCATATCTCTTACATAATGATAGGGGATCTCAATGTGCTTAGATCTATCATGAAAGACGGATTTACAGAGAGTTTGACGCAACTCTGATTATCACAATGAATAATTGTAGGATTCAAGGGCTCACCAAGGAGTCCCACAAGCAATTTACGAAGCCAAACTACTTCTCTTGCTCCCATTGAGGCTGCAATGTATTCAGCTTCTGTTGAGCTCTGTGCAACTGAAGATTGTTTTCTGCAAATCCAGGAGATCATAGCTGATCCTAAATTGAAGCAACATCCTGATGTGCTTTTCCGATCGGTTATACTTCCAGCCCAATTTGAATCAGAGTACCCATGAAGATCTAGTTGATCATTCTTGTAGAGAAGACCATATCCAATAGTGCCTTGAAGATATCTCAAAATATGTTTCACAGCCATTAAGTGAATTTCCTTTGGCTCACACATGAACTGGCTGAGAACATTCACTGCATAGCAAATATCAGGTCTGGTGTTGACCAAATACATCAAGGATCCAATCATCTATCTGTAAAGGGTTGGATCTGCACACTTGGATTCTGTTGCTGCTTCTTTCAATTTGTGAAGGTTGGTTTTCATAGGTGTAGACATCGGTCTACAGTCCAACATTCCAAATTTCTTCAGAATATCAATAGTATACTTCCCTTGGTTAAGTATAATGCCTTCTGATTTCTGCCATACTTCTAAATCTAGGAAGTAGTGTAGAATGCCCAAGTCTTTCATGTCAAATTCAGAAATTAGATCCTGCTTCCCTTGAGCAATGAGGTGATCTTCTCCTGTTATCAGCAGGTCATCAACATATAAAATAATTATTAGCATATCACCTTTAATTACCTTGAAGTAGAGATTGGAGTCAGCATCATTCTTGGAAAATCCTAATCCCAAGAGATAGCTGTCAATTCTTTCATACCAGACCCTGGGAGCCTGTTTAAGTCCATAGAGGGCTTTCTTCAGTCTGCATACATGTGAGTCAGGTTTATGTATCACAAAACCTTCAGGCTGTTCCAAATAGACTTCTTCTTCAATGGTTCCATTCAGGAAGGCAGTTTTCACATCCATTTGATGGATCTTCCAACCTTTAGTTGCAATGGCTAACACTGCTCTCACTGATGTGTAACGGGCAACAGGTGCAAATGTTTCTTCGTAATCAATGCCTTCCTTTTGAGAAAAATCTCTTGCCACAAAACGTGCTTTATGTTTTTCTATACTGCCATCAGCAGCATGCTTGATTTTGAAGAGCCATTTGGAAGAGACAACAGATTTCTCTTTTGGTCTAGGCACTATATCCCATACATCATTCTTTAGAATAGACTGATATTCCTCTGTCATTGCATCCTTCCATGCTTGATGTCGGAAAGCTTCTGTAACATTGATAGGTTCTAAGTTTATGATGTTGTTCATTAGAGCAACATAGCTAGAGAAACGTTTGGGTCTTTTACTCTCCTTGAACGTTCCTTTGGGTGCTGCATGATCCTCTGCTTCTTTGATCATCTTCTTGGCCCAAAGTGGTCTCTTTTTGCTGTTGTAATTTGTATTCTCATTTGAAGTAGAAGGAAGTTCATGTGGCATTTCCTCAGGATGCTCCCTCTGAATCTCAGGAGCAGGTTCCATTTCAGGTACTCTAGGGGAATAGGTTTCAGTCTCACTAGAACTTCTTGCCCTCTTGAATGCAATGTCTTCTTCAAATATGACATCTCTGCTCAATTCAATTTGATTCTGCCGGGTATGAATATCCTGAAGGCCTTGGAGGTTTCACTATATCCCATAAATATCCCTTTCTTTCCGGAAGGTTCAAGTTTGAATCTCTTCTCCTTGGGCACATGAATATAGACGGGACAACCAAAAATCCTAAAGTGACTAATGTCAGGTTTTATGCCAGTGAAGGCTTCTTCAGGAGTTTTGTTGTCAAGATGAGAATGAGGACATCTATTTTGGATGTAGACAGCAGTCCTAGAGGCTTCTGCCCAGAAAGAGGTTTCAATGTTTTGGTCAAGCAACATTGCTTTGGCAGCTTCTACAATGGTTCTATTTTTTCTTTCAGCAACCCCATTTTGTTGAGGGTTGTAGGCCACTGTGAACTCCCTCTTAATTCCAGCACTCATGCAGAATTCCTTAAAAATTTCAGAGGTGTATTCTTTCCCATTGTCTGTCCTTAAGGTTTTTATTTTCTTCCCGGAGAAGTTTTCCGTAAGTGCTTTGAACTCTTTGAACCTTTTGAGGATTTCTAATGACTCTTTACACTTAAGGAAATAGATCCAGGTTTTCCTAGAGAAGTCATCTATAAATATGACATAGTATAGAAATCCTGCTTTAGAAGGTACAGACATGGGTCCACATAAGTCAGAGTGAACCAGATCTAACACATTTAGGGTTTTGCTCAAACTAATGGGAAAGGATCCCTTTGTATTCTTTCCTAAGGCACAACCTTTACAAGTTCCTTCATGAGATGGTTTTAACTTAGGTAAGCCTGTTACAAGTTTTTCCATAGAAGGTAGGGCACGGAAATGAAGGTGTCCTAATCTTCTATGCCAAATCTCATTTGACTCAAAGGTGTCAAGGGTAAGGGCTTGTTTAACTTCAGTGCAAAGTTTGTAAAGGTACCCTTGTCTTACACCTATGGTTTGGGCTTTCTTGATAGTTGAGTTTTTAGGCCATGCTAGAACTTTTCCATCCATAAATGTAACCCTATATCCATTGTCTTCAAGGGCAGAGATGGATATTAGATTCCTCTTTATTCCAAGTACAAATAAGACTCTAGTGAGTTGAAGGGAGAGACCAGATTTCAATGTGATGGAACAAGTTCCAACCCCTTTTACTTGATGTGTAGAGTCATCCCCAATTGTTACATCTTCATTAGATTCTTCAGTCATAGTGTCTAAGTGTTCTCTAAACCCTGTGATGTGCCTTGAAGAACCACTATCAATCACCCAGTTGTTGATGTTGTTAGATACTTGACTAGATAAGGCTGAATAGAACACAAAGTTCTCAGATTCATGATCTGAATTTGTCTTTCCTACTTTGGCAAAAGATGCTTGTTGCTTTGATCTGTCAGGGCACTTCATTGCATAGTGGCCATATTGATCACATCTAAAGCATTGCACTTGAGAGATGTCTTTCCTTTTAGAAGATCCCTTTCCATTGGAATTTCTCTTTCTTTTAAAAGATCCTTTCTTGTAGGAGTTTTTCTTATTCCTTTTATTAGACGATGTGTTGAGTACATGAATGTCTTCATCTATGTTTTTCTGTTTGTTTTCTTTTGAGGAGAGTCTTGTTTCTTCTTGAAGGCAGTCAGTTCTTAGCCTATCAAACTTAGGGAGTTTGGATCTTGCACTTATTCCTTGAACAAATGACTCCCATGAGTTTGGTAGGCCTCCTAGTGCAATTAGAGTTAACTCTTTGCTATCAATTTGATATCCAATTGCAGATAATTGATCCCTTAGTTCAATAATCCTCGTGAAGTAAGCATTAATGGACTCTCCTTTGTTTATTTGAGCATTGTTGATTTGCCTTTTTAATGCAAGAGTCTTGCAGGTGTTGTTGATCTCAAAAGTACTCTCAAGAGATTTGTACATAAGGTATGCAGTTTCATGTTTTGCTAGGATGGGCACTATATGATCCCTAACTGCATCTACAAGGATTTTCATGGCCTTTTCATTGTTTTCTATCCATTGAGTTTTCACAGGTTCAGACTCTGGTTCCTTCAAATTTTCTCTCACAAGTGAGTCTAGTTTATTCTCTTTAAGGATCATCATGATTCTAAATTTCCATGATGTGAAATTGTCTGCTCCTGCAAGGCGATCTTCAAATCTGATCACACTTGACATTATGAAGAATGTGATGTAAATTCGATTCTAGAAAATACGAATTTTCTTGAGCAGATTGATATTTAGATTTGATTTGGTTTCACACAACGTGGCTCTAATACCATGTAAATGTAACCAAATCTGTATCAGAATGGGATCCTAAAACTAAGAATAAACTAAGGTCTGAAATTCTGAGTGATAAATTCTAAGTCAAAGACGATTTTCTGAATTCTTCTCTTAATGCAGAATGTACTGATTGCAGAACATTAATAAATTACGATGTCCACACTCAATGGTTTCCATCATGCTTTATACAAGAGAGGGGAGACACATCTCCACAAAGGTATGCGCCTCCAAGGAGAGACACGTCCCATGAGAGACACGTCTTTTCATGGGACGTGTCCCTTGAAGGGTGCGAGTTCCTCATAGCCTGATTATTACTTAATCGGTGTTAAACAAAACAGTGTAAGTATTCAGCGATGAGAATAAAGCAAAGTTCAATTTATTTATATATATCGAATTTCATTAATTCGACTTTCTCAATTTAGAAATATAAATGATGAGTAATTTCGATCACATATAAATGATGATGCTTTCAGCAATCATCATTTATATCTGACCGAAGCTACCTTGCATCAACAAATAGAATTGGGGATAATTAAAGATATTTGCTTCTACGGACTTGAAATTTGAAGTCTAAGATGACAGATGAATTGTCACTTGATTCAAAATCTGCCATCACTATCAATGGAATATTGGTAGGCAACACAAGGCAATCTATTATCCAATCATGTTTTTTGTTCTAGGGTTTTTATTTTAAGTATTGAGTTCTTTAAATGTTATGTCTTTGATCATATTTATATTTGCCTTTGTTCCTTTGTAAGCTTGCACACCAGAAGCACGAACACTGTACAAATGGAATTTCACATCTGAATTAATGCCCTACAATTGCTCATCGAAATGATTACATTTAATGTGCTTTGTACCTCCTTTCCTCATTTAAGTGGCATTGTCTTCCTTGAAAGCCATATGCATGTTTTATTTGGTATGCATATAAAAATAAATAAATACAAGACTTAGAATAAAATATTCTAATCTACATATATTTATAATTTATAATTTTATATTTAGTTTTTAACTTTTATTTTCTTATATTTTTCTTCTTTTAGTTATATATAATTAATAATTAAAAATTAAAACATTTGGATTTACACAATCATTAGTGGGTTTTACACCATAGACTAAGGTTCTACTCTTGTAGGTAGGGCACCTTGTTGTGGCAATGGAGATGTTTGGAGGAAGGGATTAAACTTATTACAATGCATGGACCTAAGCCCACCCTTATGTATCTACATAGGGATACCTCAAGATATAGTCTAATTTAACACAATTAAATATCCATTTCAACCTCCATGTTTCTTAGTAGCTTTGCCCCAATATTTAATGTAACATTTCCTCCATTAATGGGTTAAGAGACAAGATAGCTTTGAGAGTGATATTGAAATTGATCACCCCTAGCACAAGGATTCATCAAGTTGAATTTTGATTAAGCCACTAGAGGCAACATTGGGCAAGCAAGAGTTGGGTGCATTATTCAAGATGAGAATAGAAGGTTTGTGGGAGAAGGCACTTTATTCCTTGCTAGAGCTTCTAACGACAAAGTATAATCGAATGTGCTAGTTGAAGGAATTGAAGATGTGAGGAAATTGATGGTCAAAGGTGACTTATTAATTATGTACACAATGAAAAAATTCTAGCCCTTAAATTAGAAGATTGATTCTCCATTTTGCTCAATCACTTCTAGAAAGTGGTGTCTCTTCACTTCTAAACTTTAAGCAAATATGGGAATCAACGAGGAACCTTTAACACCATCCTGTACTGATATCCATATTGGTTTGCTTTCTTTATTCATATTCAAATACCAAAATATCTAATTGCCAATCCCCCAATCTGCTTATCAAATCTTTCTTGTGGAGTGAGTTTTTATGTTTCCCTTGAATAATCATGATATCATTATGTTGCATGTTTGTAGACAATTTGGGCATTCACAATTTGCTTCCTACTCTACTTTGTTTGGTGGCAGTTCATGTCATGGATAGAATGGTATTAAGAAGTTTGATGCAAAATAAATGGTATGTTTTTAAAGAATCTTTGGTTGTCCTTGCTTTTTGCTCTTATATCAGCCCTATGTATTTCTTTGCTAGTCAAATTTGTTAATGGAAATCATGGTGTGCCTTTTCATCTTTGCATTGCATCGAGTGTGTTGGTTGTTTTTGTGTAGACTGTTTATTGCTTAAAGAAACATTGCATGGCTATGAATGAGTTTCATGTTTTTCTTTGTAGCGTAGTATTTGACCCAAATCGAAGAACATAGTTAAAGTTATGAATTGTGAGACCCTCATCATGATATAAGGAGTCTTGCAAGAAAACATGACTGCAAATACAAGCACCAAGCACAACTAGGTCTTGAATTTAAATGAGTCCTAGTATGGATTGGCAAGACTAGGGAAAAATAGGTAGGTCTACAATTATATTATTGAACACATCTTGAAACTAGACTCTTTGTTTTATGCAGTTGGATGAGGATGGAGAGGACTTGTTAGAGCCCTCAAATGTGGTACTATAGAAGTTGTTTGCGAGGTAGGTATCAACAAAGGAAGTGTTGACCTTGAACGATTTTTGCATCAACATGGTTGGGTACATTATGACTAGGAGTGATGCATAAGGCAGGGGTCTTAGGGTGTTCATTTTTTCCTAGAATTTAGTGTTTGGACTTTGGAGTAAGGGCCTTCACTAGGTAGAATATGGCGGATCAAGGGGTATGCTTTGATGTGGAACAAAAGTGACGAGAAGGATGTGGTAGGTACATTATTAATATGAGAGTGATACATAAGGCAGGGATCATTGGGGTGTTAAGTTTTGTGACGATCCTAGAATTCAGTGGTTGGAGTGAGGGCCTTCATTGGGTAGAATAGGTGTGGTAGCATAGACAACTGACAAGGCAGTCAACTGTTTGAAAAAATGCCTCAAAGAAATGTGGTCTCATGGTGATGGAATGCCATGACAATCCGTAGCAATTTTAAAACAACCTTATCAATCGGAAAACTGTTAAGAGCGATGACAATTGTGTAAATGTGAGTAACGGTCATTGTAATTTTGTTGTTTTAATGTGCTGAGAGTTTTCTTGTTTTTTAGATCCTAGAGTTCAGGTGGAAAAAGCAAAACTGCACCTGGATGCATGAAATGTGCAACCTATGCAAAAACTGTGCTTCTTATCTGTACCTGCCTACCAAATGTGAGTGTGTAATTCAGTGCACCCTAAAAAGTGTTAAATACTCACTTGGACTACCCTACATGCAAAAGTTTCTAGCCACAACAAACAGAAAGGTATTGATAAAATGGTAGGATGGAAAAGTAGGTCGAGACAAAGATAGCTTATGTTGTGGCACTGAGCCTTCGAGGTATATCGTCAGTTGTATGCTTAGGAAATGGATGAGAAACTTGTATGTGATTAGTTATTAAATCTAAAGGTATATACTGCACCTTTTATAGATTTTTTGGGAGTGCCTCCTTTGTCTGGGACCACAATGTCAAAGGGGTGTCTTTACACCTTGTCCACCTTGGTGTCCTCAAGACTTGGGGCAACATAGGGTGCTTGTTCATAATGAAACTTGAAAATTAGCTGTCATGAACACTATGATGTTCTACACACTTATGTGACCGATAATGATAATAAGCTTTATTGCATGTATTAGTGTGACCATGATTTGATCAGAAGTGCCTTTAATGATCTGAGATGCAAAATATTTAAACCATATCTGACAGACAAACATGACAAAATGATAGGATGAAAAATAAGGATGATATTTCCTGCAGAGATGTCTTATATTGCAGTGTCTGAAACACTAAATAAACTATTTTCATTGTGAGACACTGCTGAGGCAAAGAATTTACTTATGAGGTGGTATGCTCACCTTTGCTCCTTTATCTACAAATAAGATTTTGTTCCCATAACCTTTTAAGAGGCAATCTGAAAGCATGATCTTTGCCTGTGACCTAACAAATTTTCCTCATCACAACTTCAGGCATGAAGTGAATGGAGCTCGTCATGTGTCAAACTAATTTTCTTCCATCTGCTACTGTGTAAAGTTCCCAGATTATTGGCTGTGCAAAGAATCCAAGTGTTCTAATGGTATTGGGTATTCTTTAATGGAGATATGATTGCGCACTATCTGTAGGATAGTGCGCAGTTGTGATCACTTGTGAATGTTTCCAATAAATGGCAAATCGTGTGATAGCGATGCTGTATCGCCTGGCTTCTTACTGTGATGTCAACCAGCTTGTAGGATGTCTTCTTCTTAATCGTCTATGATAGATATCCCCTCCTTCCCTTCAGCGAATGTCTTCTTATATGGTGCGACCAGATATGATTGCCCAGGGGTCATGACTTCTAGTTAATTTCCAACGCATCTCTTCATATGCAATTAGTGTGTAACTCACACCTCCTAGTTAATCTTCAACGCATCTCTTCATATGCGATTAGTGTGTAATCTCTTCATATCGTTTGACAACGTGCCCATACTGATGTCGATCTCCTCCTCTTCAGTCACGTAGAGACATTGTCGATCCTTCTCAATGCTGTGATTAATCTGTCACTAATAGCACCCTGGTTAGTCGTGTATTTTATATATAATTTAACATTCTATACTAAATATTGTTTACTCTATTTGAATGCATATATATATTATTGTATATTAATTAAGGTAAAAAGTATTAAATGTATACACATTATCCTTAGATACTCCTTTGTGATGGGAACATCACAAGTCTCCCCCCCTTGTTTTTTTGCTTGTCCTCAAGCAACTTATAACTATTTTCCTTAATGTTCTTTATCTCTTGATATTCTTTTCTGGTATAACTATCTTATCCTGGGAAAAGATCATAACATCTTGTTACATTTAGTCTCTTTCCAGGCCTTCAAGATACCTTATTTTTAAGTGTATCCAGCTTTATAATCCTGAGAAAAGATTATAACATCTCTTCCCAGGCCTTCCGGATACCTTACTCTTAAGTGTACCCAGCCTTATAATCCTAGAAGCGATTTTCCACTTCATAGGCCTTATGGATACCCTATATTTTGGTGCATCCATCCTTAAGATCCTTGGGAGAGCCTTGGCTCTGCCTAGGCCTTATGGATACCCTATTTGGGTATATCCATCCTAATTCTTATATGCATTCATCGTTGTAATGCAATATTACATATTATCCTCAAAGGATGTTCTTGTGCAAGGGAAATGACTTATTAACTTATATTGAAAATATTACTTACAATAGTTAGTCTATTTCTTGTTCTAGTCAAGGGCCATTATGTTTTGCCCTTCCTAAATTTGTTTATCTTTAAATGCCTTAATAGTTTCTTCCTTTTCCCATGTGTCATCTTCTTTAGGGAGTCCCTTCCATTTGATTAGAGACTCGGTAATGATCCTATTCCTCAATTTCCTTTCTCTGGTGTCTAGGATAAATTCTGGTTCTAAGGTAAGTTTTCCTTCATTGTCTAGAGGAGGTAACTCAATACAAGGGATGACTTGCTGCCCAAGGACCTTCTTAAGCCTGGATACATGGAAGATATTATGGATCTTGCTATGCTCTTACTTTATTATCTCTTCTTTGTTGATCTTGTTTGGGTTGTGACTTGAATGAGGGGTTCTTAGATTTTTCCTTTGAAGAGTTGGATTCCACTTTCATGGCTCTTTGAATTGCCTCCCCCACAGTTTGTGGTTCTAATGGGTTTACTATGTTCTTAATTGGTTCCTTGAGTCCTTCAATGAATAGATAGTTAAGCCTTCTTTGGGATAGGTCGGGGACCATGACAGCTAGTTTTTGAAATTCATTTGCAAATTCCTCCACTGTTCCATGTTGCCTAAGTTGAGTGAGTTCCTTAAAATACCACTCGGGATGCTTTTGATCGAATCTATTAATGATTTTTTGAGTGAATTCACTATAGGTGACTATATTTTGATGGCCTTGGGTGATGAGTCCATGATGCCACCAATCATGAGCTATCCCTGATAGGTGGAGGATAGCAAGTTTAATGGCATTCTCTTCAGGCATGGGGCTGAGGGATAGGTAAGTGTCGAGCTTTTGAACCCATGATTGTGTGGTGAACTTCCCGGAACCATCAAAATATGGCAAGGTCATCTTATTAATTCTTGATCTAAGGTCTTTGTCGGAATGGTTCTTTCTCCTATTTGGATTGGCTTGGGTTTTGACTTCATAATATTCCTTGAATGGTATGAGTCTTTGTATTGCAGGGTCTAATTCGGCATACATTTGAGCAAGGTCTTCTGCACTATTTGTGTTTGGCTCTTCTACTTCTTCTACGACATTTTCTCTTGGAAGGAATGGAGGCATGGTTGGTGTCAGTGTAGAACTTTGGGTTGAATGCTCATTTTCAGAATGGTTCGAATGTATTTCTCTCCTTGGAATGGGTCTTTCATGAGTATTATTGTTATTCATGTTTTGAAGAGCCTAGAGGATCAACTAATTGGTTTTCTCAAATTTTTTGTTGGTTTGTTCCATGAAGGTTCTAAGCTCTCGAGCCAACTGTTCGGCCATAGTTCCCTTTCTATGGTAGGTTTTCCTTCACTTTTCTTGTACAGGTTGGTAGGAAGGATGCTCTAATACCACTGTAAAGTTCCCAAACTATTGGCTGTGCAAAGAATCCAAGTGTAACGACCTGTTCCTTGCGTAAAAAAAAAACTTTCCAATTCTCACTCAACACATGTAAAGGTAACAAGTAACAAAGATAATACAATAAAATTTCTTCCTTTCTTTATTGATAAACACGTACAAGTTACAATATGTTTCCTCATGAATTTCATTTTCATTGCAAATATAAATCAGAGTTTAAAAGTAATACAGTTACATACATAGCTCGTAAGCTTTTGCACAAATAGAAGTAAGAAGGTCCAGGAGTCCATCCTTTCAAATCTTGGTACATCAGCCGCTTGTTGTGGAGGAGAAACATCACTCGGGCGCTTTTCCGCCAACCACGGACTTATAATGCGATCCCCCGCACGATCATTTTGCAATGAATGGCCCTCCCTTCGAAGAAGAGATTGGTAGGGTATCCTTTAACGATTACCAACTGAGCATAGTGCTATGTCCTACACAACTAGAACCTTGCTATTTCACAATCTTGATCTAGTACTCGGATCACAATGAACTGACAGTGTAGTCTCAACTATCTCACTTCTAGGTGGATGTCGTACCTTTCACTACTTTGGCCAAAGTATTCTCATTCAGTACTTCGAATGAAGGTCATCTATCATAAACACTACTCAGGGCCGATTTGACTTGAGGCTTCCTTACTCTACGCATAGGTTTTATCCTTCAATGGGTAAATTCGTCACCCCAGATATCCTACAATCATTCGAACCTACTAGAAATGAAACAGTCTACAAGTGTCTTGTATCAATCCTCCTAATTAGGAAATCTTTATCCTAGGAGTCCTTAGCTTGCCTTTGTTATCCTAATAACTTAAGCTAAAAGACTTTACTTGATTCTGCCTTCATTCCTATCCTAGTAGTTAATACTTATTCTACGTATTCTCCATATACAGAGATCATACACAACATGCAGTAACCATTCAAAATGCAAATAAATCCTTCCCTTTTATCTTTTTCCATTATTTCTTTTTAATGTAAGATAAATAATCTATTCCCTTAAGCTCTTTACTCATATAATCCCTTTTTCTCAATTCCCCTAATCATTGAATTCCTTTTACATTTTCTCTTTCAATGCATTGCTTTAAATATTCATCAAAATATTTCTTTCTTAATAGAGCTAATTGAAAACAGCAATCACAAGATCAAAAAGGAAACAACACTTCATTTAAAGTTATAAACTAAGAGGACTCATGCCTGATTTTAAAGCTCCTTCTCCCAACACAGCTCTCCTTGATACTTCTTCAGCAAGCTTCCAAAATTCCAAATAAAAACAGCTTCTTTGCTAGTTTTATGGAGACCTTTCAAAACACTCCTCACAATTTTCACTCTAATTAAAGGTTATTTCATCTATGGCTTCACTCTACTCATATCTTAAAAAGGATTTATCACTGTAATATGGTAATGTCTGGTATAAGCTCACTGTATTTCTTTCACTCAGCATACAAGAAATGCAGCAAATAGGGAAAACACAGCAACTCAAAAGAATAGATATGGGAGCTCTCAAGAGGTAGTGAAACTCGTATTCAGCAAGAGGTCTGTAGAAAATAATGAAATGGCGTCTATATTTATAAATCCGAAATGCAACAGATTTCCACTTAAGAAGGCATGTGGATTGACAACTAGTCTCAAGAATTAGTCAAAATGATGCTTGGCAAGTTTCTAAACTGTTAATCATCAAAAAGGAGGTGAATCGACTTCCTTTTAAGCAAGCAAATTAAGAATTTTTCGACTCTCACATGGCGGATTTGACAGCTCAAGGTGTTTTAAGTTTTTAGGTTATTTTGTTGCAATAAATCAGGACGTTCGTTCCAGATGAAAAGGTCAAGGTTTAAAATGTTCCCACGTCGCCATTTCGGCCATGAGATCAATATGCGGGTTATTCCCAGAGACTAGTTCTCCGTCCGCGCGCTTCAGACGCGTTTTCCTCCAAGTGCGTGACTTTCACAGGCAGCTTTTCATGAACTTTTCAAAATAAATTGTATTTTCCTCTTTTCCAAATGTTCTTCTATAAAAATTTTGACTTCACTTTGATTCGATTATCTCAAACAAAAGGCTCGATTACCATAATGAGATCAAAATCGAAATATTTCACTATTGTTAAAAGGATTTAAATCCTTTGTGTTTAATTTCTATTCTATTAAATATTTTTATATGTCATTTAAATTTATACATTTCACATTTCAATATCACACATTTATATATTTAATCATATATGTATTTTAATTAAGTGTAATATTTCTAAATATATAAATATATATATATTTTCTGACATTATATCGTGATATATATATATATATATATATTTACATATATGTAAATATAATCACATCGTTAATATATACATTTATACATAAATATATATGTAAATTTGCTAGGCAATAATATTAAATATTATTTTCACCACAAACATCAGGCGGACTATGTACATATATATATACCTGTGTATACGTATGTATGCGTACATACATGTCGACACATGTGTATGAGCATATCTGTCTGCTTAACATACACATGTATTGATATGTCTGTACATATAAATACGTGTTCACAATGTATAGATGTACGTGCGTTCCCAATCAATCATTAACACATAACTTTCACATCATTCATACTTGGGTCATGGTATAGCAAGTCTGACGTTTAAACAATCACATCCCCTAAAGCATAAAGAAGTGAATTCAGAATCCTTATGTCAATAAACAAGCCTATGGATGACTTACCGTTATCTCGACAAACAGACTTGGCTTACTCAATCTATAGTATGTGTGTGTATGCTCAATTTGGTAATTTGTTACCGTTTACCCGACCAAGTTCCTCCCTGAATGATGTCTCTCCTCTGTCCGGAGGAACAGTCTTCATACCTGCACACCATGACATGACACCAGCAGTCATATGCTCATAACAAAGCAGTTTGCATAAAACATCTCAAAAGTTAGAATAAACATTATCCATAACTTATATGCTACATTTAATTAAGAATTAAATTATTAGAAGTAATAATCAAATGAAACCATCATTCAAATAGGACACATTCATTTAATAACATGATCAATCAGGTTTTATTCATTACAAAGATTCAAACATTACAATCAATTGCCCTATGCAATAGTAGCTATAAAATCGGGATGTAACACCAAGTGTGCTAATGGTATTGGGTATTCTTTAATGGAGATATGATTGCACACTATCTGTAGGATAGTGCGCAGCTGTGATCACTTGTGAATGTTTCCAATAAATGGCAAATCGTGTGATAGCGATGCTGTACCGCCTGGCTTCTTACTGCGATGTCGACCAGCTTGTAGGATGTCTTCTGCTTAATCGTCTATGATAGATATCCCCTCCTTCCCTTCAGTGAATGTCTTCTTATATGGTGCAACCAGATATGATTGCCCAGGGGTCGTGACTTCTAGTTAATCTCCAACGCATCTCTTCATATGCGATTAGTGTGTAATCTCTTCATATCGCTTGACAACATGCCCATACAGATGTCGATCTCCTCCTCTTCAGTCATGTAGAGACATTGTCGATCCTTTTCAATGCTGTGATTAATCTGTCACTAACAGCACCCTGGTTAGTCGTGTATTTTATATATAATTTAATATTCTATACTAAATACTGTTTACTCTATTTGAATGCGTATATCTATATATCTATATATTTATATATATATATAGATATATATCTATTATTGTATATTAATTAAGGTAAAAAATATTAAATGTATACACATTATCCTTAGATACTCCTTTGTGATGCGGACATCACATACTGTTGTTTTTCTATTCAAAAAATTTATTTGTTTAAACCTGGTAGTGATTTTACAATTTAGAGCACTGGAGGATCTTTCTCCCACTGGTAGTTATAAGCACTGCTGAGGCAAAGAATTTCTTGTGAAGTGATATGCCCACCTTGCTCCCTTACTACAAATAAGATTATGTTCCCATAACTCTTTAGAGGCAATCTGAAAGAATGATCTTTGCTAGTGACCTACTAAATTTTCCTTATCACAACTTCTGGCATGAAATGAAAGAAGCTCATCATATGTGTCAAACTAATTTTCTTCCATCTGCCACTGTTGTTTTTCTATTTTAAAAATTTGTTTGTTAAATATGATACCGATTTTACAATTTGGGCACTTGAGGATCTTTGTTCCACTGGTTGCTATAAGCAGGCTCCCAGGTGCACCTTTAATCAACAGTGGACTCTCAATCTACACAATGAATTTTCTTTATTTTTGTTGATCAAGTTATTGTAAACACTGTTTAGAGTTATCTATGTTGTATATTAGATCGAGGCCTAACTATTTCAGGTTTGGAATTATTTCTTCCTGGTTTTGCATTTCTTTCTGCAGAAATGGGATGAGGATCTGAAACGACGTGGAGCTAAAGTAGGACAGTATGAAGAGAAATTGAGTGCACTACAAAATTCTCTAGCTGCCTTGGAAGGTTGTTAATATACTCTCTTTTTGATGTCTTCTAAATTATATTCACAGGAAAAGGGGTACCATGAAATGAATTATTTTTATAGTTCTTTATCTTCTCTTGAAATACACAGTTGTCATCATGTGAAACAGGTGAAATTAAGGAATTAACTTGTAGATTGACTAGTGGTTCAAAAGGTGATGAGAAAATAACATCAAATCAAGGTTCCCATAGTGTTGAACAAACTATGGAAGAAATCAAAAGACAGGGAAATAGTGCAGCTGCTGCATGGGTTGAACTAGTTAGTAGCCATCAACTTAACTTATATCAACCGCCGATTTTTTCAGATGTGATTGGAGTTGTTGCTCTGTTAGGAAAAGTAGAGAGTGATCTACTAAGTTGGTAAGATTGTGTCTGTGGTTAATATTGCTTTAGTTACATTAAATATGCAAGCAATGATGAAAATGTTAATTGAATCTGTGTATATGATTTCCTAATAATTTTAGTTTATATATGGTTTGTGAATTGAAATTACAGGGCAGTATCTGAGTATTTAGGAAAAGAAAATATGCTGGCTATTGTTTGCAAGTCTCGTAAAGGGGTGGAACAACTTGAAATGCGTGATTCTACAGGAAAACTAATATCATTATCTGGCATTCATGGTATAGCAAATACGCAAAATAGGCATATTGATGGCAGGTTCCGTGTCATATGCCTCCAGGACATGAGGTGAGGAAATTTTCTATTAAAGTGCATTAAAATGCAACACAAAGGCAGAAAATGCCAGAAAGAAAAGGAAGAACAATTGTCAAAGAGTAGACATAATTTGATGACTTTATATTTTTAGGATTTCAGAAAAATAAAAATAAAAAATTGTGAAAGGTTTATTTTTTCTACTTTGCACATTATTGAGCAGCATGGATAAGCTGACAGCTGATTGCAGGTTATATGAGGGAGGTTTCAAGTCAAATGATCCACAGAAGCAGTTGATTATAGAGAATCCAAAATTAATGTCCGGCAGTCTCCCTGCTGGGTTCATTGGTTATGCTGTAAATCTGATAAAATTGGATCCTGAGAACCTATATTCTATAGCTACACCAGGGGTTGGTTTGAGAGAAACATTATTTTTTAATCTTCTTTCTTATGTGCAAGTATATGAAACAAGAAATCAGATGATGGAAGCCATCTCTTGTATACAAGACGGTGCTATCTCATTAGATGGAGGCATACTTAGGCAGAGAGGGATCATTGAGTGTGGAAACAGGTAACTACTTGTTCCGATGTTTATGCTTGAAACAGGTAACAGGGGAGATAAATTTCCCCCACATGAAAATGTTTATTTTTATGATATTTTGGGTATTGGATGGGTTTGTATAAAGGATGGCTTATCTGATCATGTAATTTGATTTTGTTTAAGAATTCTGTAGCAGATCAGCTTTTGGGTGGTATTGACAATGGTATTTTTACTATTGAACAGGGAGGAAGTTGCTGTGAGGTTTCCAACCACCTCAACAAAAGAAAAAACCTCACTCAATCAATGTCGTCTTTCGATTGAGGCAACATTAAACCAGAAAATGATGGAGAAGAAAAAATTGGATGATGAAATCAAACGAACTAAGCCAGCTTTAGAGAAGTCTACTAAAAAATTCAACGACAAATTGCACGAATACCATGAACTTGAGAAAGAAGTTGCAAACCTGAGTTCTCTTCTTAAACCAGATATTTTTGAATAAGGATCATCCTGAGCTCTGTAATCTTGGCCTCACTTTGCAGGAAAAAATCTTGATGAATTCTTACGAGCATTTGAACATGAAGTCCTTTTCTTCAAGATTCCAGCTCTCTTTGGGATAATGATGTATGGTAGAACAAAATGCAGTTTATTATGTTGTTATATTAGGATGCACCTCCTACTTATTAAAATGCAGTTTATCATAGAGCTGGATGGTCTGTGGTATGCAAACGCAATAAGTTTTTGTTGGATGAAAGAAAATATCGTATGGAATTTATAATTACATTCTTCAAAATGCTTGACTGTAAGTTTCATGTGGCTCTAGTGTCTTCAGCTTTTGTATTTATCTTATACGAAAATTAAAATAAAAAATTCTATCATATGATTCCACCCTTCCTGATGTCTATCAATTAGGCCTTATGCAAGGCTTCCATCTGAATGCGGTGGCCTGTAAATAGAAAAACACTATATGCATTGAAGTGTAATTGAACACATTACCATCATTTACTTGGTCCTGTGATATTGAATCTTTGAGATGTGGGGATAATCCTACAGAACTATTATGTCTAATAAGAAAATATGTTTCCCTCATAGATACATTCCATCAATTTTGAGTGGATGGTTTGTTACGAACTTACGATATCCCTTGGATTGATATATGTATAACACATACCACATCGAAAATAATTTAATTTGACAGGTTATGCGGCCTCTAGGCATCTATATATTCAATGCAATATGTTGCAATTGCGCCATTCAGATTATAATTTTACAATAAGGCTAATCAGATTACAATATTAGAATTGGGCTAAGGTATGTGATGGCATAGCCGTATACATTTTTAGGATAAATGATACATACACCTTGATGGTAGTACAAACAATAATATTATCAAAAAGTATGATATAACATCAGATCTAAAATACAACATGAATAATATAAAGAGGCACAAATGCTTAGGCCTTAGAGAGGTTGGTTTTCTTATTTACTAAATGAACAATTTCATATATTGCTTCTATATTGTAAGCTTGATTGGCTTATAACTATTTAACATGCAATTAATTAAATTTTTTATATGTAGTTACTCAAGTTTATATCAAACATTTCAAAACCATAGAGAATTATCCATTTGATCTGAAATTAGATTTATTGCATAATAAATTACAAAAATGTAACGTCCCTTGACTAATCCATTCCAACATCCTTAAAAAAACTCATTTTAGAGAGAACCATTGTTATTGGGAAGGGAAGGTATTTTGACAATGGCTGAGGGTTCTTAGAGTAAGATGAGTACAATAGTTTCATTTGTGTATAGTTCTAACATTTTGGGAGCACTCCACACTGTTTGGAGAAGTTCGTCATTTTGGAAGAATGTTAACTTGCACATAGATTGATCTCATATGCTTCCAAGGTAATGATAAGTGGGTCAAAATTCACATTTTAAGTTATTTTATTATTTTCTATAACTTTGAAAGTTGAACAAAAAATAAATAAATTATTTAATTATTAAATTAAGTTGTTGAAGCTTGGATGATTTTATTTGATCACTTATTTATAAAACAACTTTTTTGAGGTTTAAAATATAATGTTACGTTAAGAAAGCCTTAACAAAATAATTGAAGATTGTTTTATTATGTGTATAAACGAGGAAATAGAAACATAAAAGGCATTCTCGGCGTTTTATTTTCACAAACCCCAGTTTGAAGATATTGAACTTGGTTCATTCTTCATTTGAAGGGAGAAAACCTTTTTGGTAATCAGTTTTGTGGATGAAAATTTGCCTAGTTGATTGAGTGGAATCACATAAGATTCATGATAAGCTTAAATAGTGATTACAAATACTTATCAAAAGGATTTACATGACGAATAGATATTCGATATTTCATAGTAGTCTTAGTACTTTATTTTCATTCATTCCAATTGGAAGATTTCATATATCTATCTATATAGGATTTATTTATAAATAAATGAGGAAATTAAGTGGGTCTAAAATAATTGCACTATGATCAAATACCCTAGCCACAACTTTGGAGGTTGACATATCAATTGTATGAGAGCATGGGACTATTTTTAGAGGTAATCACTGGCTTTCAAGGGAGTCCTAATGCCTTTAGGATTCTAAAAACCCTATCGTCCAACCTTCAATAGTTTTTAAAGCTTTTAACAAGTCATTGCCTCATTTACCCTTGCTTTGGAAGTTGTTGAATGATTATAAGGTGGTGTTTGAATGTTTTCTAGGAAGTAGATCAAAGGGTGACGATTTGGGTTTTTAGGTGCAAACGAGACTCTACAAACCAATGCCTAATTAATGTGTTGATAGGATGCCTCAAAACCTAGTTTCTCAACCTTAGTTTATATTTAGGTTTTAAAAAGGAATCCTTTTTTTTTGACACATTTTATGAAATTTTAAAATAGAAAAAAAAGGTGATTTGTGAGTTTCCTAAAGCTATAAAGAGTCATTAAGCCTAGATGTAGCATTTGAAGTTGACTCCTTAAAGCATTGGAGTAGGAGGTGGTACTTTAGGAAGTATAAAGAGAGGACATAGGAATGGAAAGGAGTCAAAAGGTAAGTCACTAATGTATATAAAGGAGTTATAGGAACACTATACAACAAATACAATCCTTGTTGGAAGAATATTATAGTTGTATACTAGATGTTACTTGTCAAAGGAAACTCGAGTTTGCAACAACTATAACATAATTCGGGTGTGACCATAGCATGACAACAAAAAAATGTTGGTTTTGATGGAGGAATAAATTAGTCTAATTGTTGGCAACAACAATCAGCCAAACTCCTTTTTTTATTCTCCTTTCAAAGGTTGGATTACTCTTATTGAATGCATATATATAATGCCTAATCCTTTATATTGTTGCCATGGTTCACATGTGCCATTTATATTTGTTATTTTCGTATAAAAACATATATGTAATTTATTTCATTTAAAAATAAATATATGCATTTTTCAAGTATTGCAAATGTTAGTATCAATCATAGTATTCAATTATTTTAAAAATTTCAAATGATTGAAGAAATTAAAAAATATAAATCAACACATTACAATGGTATCAAAGTTGGTTTTCTTGCCAACCTATGTGGTTAAAAGTTGAAGAGATCATTTTCAAATTCCTTTTGGTAAGTGACTAGCACTTACATATATTCAATTTTCAACAATTTAGCTTAGTAAGTAGTTCCAATTTATTGTTTAGTGGTTTTAATTCAGCTTCACTTGAAATTTGGTCTACATTTATCATTTGAATCATGGAAGATAGAAAAATGACAAATTATTTGCTTGAATCTCTTAGACAAAGTCATGATGAATTGGAAAGAACATTTTAAAAGGTGTTTGGGGTAAGTTTAAATCAAAACAAGAGTTCTCTACTAAATACTCAATTTGTGATAGGGTCCATTCTCTATCTTCATTAATCAAGATTCTTATGAAAATAAGAGCCTAAATTAAAAGAAAAAGATGTGTAAAAATCTTTACAATAGAGGGAAAAAATTTGAACACCGACCATAATCAAAGGATAAACTTTTATATACATTTTAGAGGGAGTTGAAAATTGCTTATGTATGGTGGACCAATCACCTTCTATGGTAATACAATGTGCGATGAGTCCATGATTTTCTTTGATTAAACCAAAACTTTCGAGACACTTAGATAAAGATGTGCAACATGAATTAGTGAAATTACCAAAATAGCAACTCCAAAGCTACCTTCAAGCAACAATATCATGAAGGAGGTTTTCATGCTAATTATTGAAAGTTTTCATAGGTTGGTTGATATTGGAAGCCCTTCCTTTGCTAAGAGGGGTAACAAGACCAAAAAGTTTTACAAAAATCATACCTTGTAATACCATGTTAGATATAGATTGTGAAGAGATTATTTTTGAATTTTTTCAAATATTTTGCACTATTATTAATGAGGCTCACACGGAGAATGTCATGACTTCCATGTAATTTATTATGTCTCTAATTTTGGATGAGGATGATGCTATCTCTAAGCTATTATTAACTAAATTGTTACTTATTGGAGGACGGAACAAGATGTCCCACTAGTGACACATGAGTTATCAAAGAGATTGGTCAAACATAATATTGAAAATTTGAAAAATTATTTGACAAAAAAATGAATTGTTTTCATGTGGTCTAAATATTATAATTCCTAAAATGAGCAAGAATCAATTGAAAAGAAAACAACATTATTCACATTCAAGAATTTTGGACACCTAGTCACACATGAAAACAAAAAAAAATGAATTAGTGACTTCCATCACATCTTTATTCTAGTAGAGTGATGATGATAACAAAGAAGAAACTAAGACAATAGAGCTTGAGGAAGAAGAAAAAACATCACAAATCTTTGAAGTTCTGACAAAACTTGAGATGGAGCTAAAAAATGATTCAAATGAAAGGTATGCAAATGATAGATTTTTTGAAGTCGCTAATGATGATATGGGTTTTGTTAAAAATTCTAAATTAATAGATAATGATGAGCGCTTACATCAATCTAGAGAAAATTATTCAAAAATTGAAGGAGAGGCAAATGAGACCTATGGTTACCATGATGACAAAATTGGAAGGTATGAAGAAAATGCTAATTTTGTGTGCTTACTTACAATAGTTCATTATCTTTGCATGATTCTAGCATTCATAAAGAAAATTCTAAGAAACAAATGTTGGTGATAAAGGGGAATGAAATACAAGACTTATCAAGATTGATAGTACAAAAAGAGTCATTGAAGAATTAAATGCAAAAGGTGCAGAAATGTTAACTAGAGAAAAATGGTACCAGTGCATATTTACAAGTAATTAAAACAATAATGGAAAGAATGAACTCTAAATACTTGAATTTAATTAAAGATAAAGATGTATTTGTTAAAATTGTAAATTAAGCATTAATTACATCTAAGAAAATGAAGGCAAAGGTTGATGAGCTTATACTTGAGCTTAAATCAACAAATGCCACTTCTAGAGGTAGAAGATCAACTTGATGTTACATGACAATTCAAGGAGCAAGAGAATGAAGCAATGGAAAAGGAAATCAATTAGGTAATTGATGATCTTGATATTCTTCAAGAGGATTTTGATTTTAGAGTATTTTATAGAGAAATCAGAAATTGCATTTACAAGTTTGAGTCAATAGGAAGTAAGAGGATAAGAAATAACTTTAAACGTTTTTGTAACCCACTTTTTGAGATACATGTAATCATCTTTTGTTAATCCACTTTTTTAGTTGAATGATTGAGATATCTATATGTCCTAACACCATAGCTTAGAGATGCATATTAGAAGCCATCTATATCATAAGAGGAATCAAGTATTAGAAATGGAGACTCTCAATTTTTTAATGGGATTCAAGTGAAGTGTTTAGTCATGAAACATACTTATCAAATAATAAATTTGGTTTCCAACTTGCTAAAAATTTCAAGTCAAGAACTCATTATGAAAATGTTTCAACTATGCCTAGGAGATCTATAAATGAAGAGCATAGGATATTAGGGTGGCACCACATCAACATGGTAGAGATTATTTTTAATAAGTTTGGTAAGTATTTTCAAGTGGGGAATGGATAAAATTTCTGTTGGTGATTGAAAGGGAAGAAATGTCAAATTTTACATGTCATTTCAACACTTTCATCCTCTATTTTTGTAACTAGATTTTAGTATCGTATCTTCTATCTTATTTTCAAATTGATGATTTAAAAAATTTACACTATGAGATGATTTTTAGTCTTTAACAATTGTAATTATGCTTAGTTTGACTTCATAGAATCAAGAGAAAATTTTGGTAAGTTGTTATTGTTGAAAATAATGATCATGTTAGCCAACATTTATCACATTTGGGAGGGAATGTGGGAAATTCATAACCGTCCTCAGTTTTTTCAACACTTCACATTTTTGCTAAAGAGGACAATTGATAAATTCAACAATAAAGTTTTTTTAGAAGGTATGTGTGACTGATTATATACACAATTAATGAGCGTCATTCAATTCCATGGCCAATAGAAATAATTAATCTGTTTTCCAACAATATTAATTTTGAGATGGATAACTTGTGATGGTGACTTGATGAGATATGCTAATCCTTTCGCCTTTATTTTATATGATGATACAAAAAAATGGGATATACGAATTTATATGATTGGTGGGTTGCTTCATAGTGTAACAAAGAATGAAAAATTTGAGAAGTTGTATATGAAGAGAACATACCCGAAGATGAAGCCATATGATGGGAGGTTCCTAAATCAAGAAGCCATTAGTTGGACTGAGGATGTGTGGATGCAAAGAGAAAATATATTTTTGAGGTAATGTGCCATCATCAACATCTATAGAACCTTTCCCAATAACACTATATAAGTGTTATCACCCATCAGAATATGTGGTAATGTGCAAGTTTTATTTGAAGAGAACATACCCGAAGATGAAGCCATATGATGGGAGGCTCCTAAATCATGAAGCCATTGGTTGGACTGAGGATCCTTTCATCTTGTCTAATCCATGTGCCATGGTGGTTGACCTTGATTGCTAAGGTACTGAACTGGATGTGGAGGATGATCTAGAAGACATAGATGAAAGCAACTGAATATGATTCTTCTATAGAAGATGCTTCATCTCATCAATCTGATTTATATAACACTGATGCTCATCATGTCATGGGTTTTTACAATATGCACATTTTGGGTGATCCTTCTTAGACAAGTTCCCCTTTGAAGAGGATGAAGAATCAGTGGAATCATGTGATTGGGATTCCTTGGGATGCTCCTATGACTTGGAATCCTTGTGTTTCTATTTCTTTCTTTTTTCCATTTAAAGCCTTCTGATCTTTGGTGCTTTGAGATGCAATAGGTGCTTATGATGTGCTATCATAAACATCTATAGAACCTTTCCCAATAATACTCATATAAGTGTTTTTACCCATCAAAATATGTGGTAATGTGCAAGCTATATATGAAGAGAACATACTCAGAGACGAAGCCATATGATGGGAGGCTCCTAAATCAAGAAGCCATCAACTGGATTGAGGATGTGTGGATACAAAGAGAGAATGACCTTTCATCTTGTTTAATCCATTCAAGAGAAGGCATTTTGTATGTATTTCTAAGGACATCCATCATAGCATAAAATGTAGTTCTAAACAAACACTGAATAATCAAGACAAAGCTTAGCAAGAATAAAAATAATCATTTTTTCATCCTCTTTAGTGACCCCATAATTAGGTAACTACAATCTAAGAGAATTTATCTTAGTGAAGAAGTCTTGGATATTTTCAAAATCCGAAGGATTAATATTGATAAGTTCATTTTTTCAACTAGGGAAAATAAGGTGGAAGGCATGAAATCAACGATAGCAACCATGAACTATCTAAATCAAGCCATATTAGACCCTAATCTAACAATGAAGTACAAGATGACAATGAAAATTGAATAATAAAAGCAATATACCTCAAATCCAAAGCCAAAGTTGATTCCCCTCCATTTCTCTTCTCAAATTTTCTTGTTTTCTCTCACCAATCAAGTGTGCACAATTTGCAATAAATCTCAAGATGAATGATAAAAGATTTTTTTTGAAGAATGTGGTTGGATTGAAATGATTGTGATAGCTTGGTTATATAGAAATTTAGATCTAATCAATAGTGTAGATTAAGAGGTGTTGAAATTATTATCAATGGTCAAGATCACTTGAGATAAAGAGGTGAATGAGTTAACTAGATGCATGATAAGATTAGTGAGCCAAATATAGAGTTAACTCAACTAATTATGGAGATGATTGATTGCATGAAAGAAGAAGTGAAAGAAAGTGTTCAATGGAAGATAAATTTAGATTTGCATGAGAGGATTAATAATTAATTAAAGTAATTAATTATTATTGCATGTGCAAAGTTAGCTAAATAAATAAAATGAATAATTCCATTTATTTAGAGAAGAGATAAATTTAGAAAAAATAAATAATTGAAATAATTACTTTATTTAGAGGGTAATGCATGAATAATTAAATAATTAAATATAATTACTTAATTATAGAATAAAATGATAGTGAATAATTAAATAATTAAAAACAATTATTTAATTATAGCTGAAAAAATGATAAATAATTAAATAAATAATAATAATTTGTTTAATTAAATTAGAAGAATAAAGTAATTAGTGACATAATTAAACAAATAAAATTCATTTAATTAATCAAAGATGAATAAAGATAAAGTGAATTAATTAAATAATATAAAATTATTTAATTAATAGAAGAATATGAAATGGAATAATAATTAAATAATTAACAATCACTTAATTATGTAGGAAAAGACAAAAGTTAGTGTAAAAATGTTGTTCATAGACTCGAGACATTTTTCAGTGTCTACATCTTGCCCCTCTTTGATACAATGTGATTTTGAACATTTTGTCAAAGAATGATCAGAAAATTTTGGTTTAGGACCTACCCTAGTATGCCCCGAAATTCCTTGAAAAAGGTAGGATAGCGTGATGCCCCCTCAGAAAATTTGACAAATTTTTGAAAATTCCAAAAAAATTGGCAAGTGTCCCAATAAGAGTGAATTTGATAGGTGCGAGTTTGTTGGTGACAAAAAATTAGGCTTATAAGTCAATCTAGGACTCCATATTTGTGTTTGAAGATGAACGTTGATGCACCTAGTAATGAAGGGGGGGCCCTCTTAGGTCAAAATTGTCTATAAATAACCCCAAGGTGGTCCAAAACAATCTTTTGTGCATATTTATTTTAGGATTTTTTGTGCTCTGGAGTAAGATTTTGTTGTGGAACAACGAAGTAGTGGTGCTAATTCTAGTTGAAACACATTATGGATACCAAGTTTGGACCTTCCGACGGATTGAGGGATCAGGAAATGTGGTATGTGACCCTTTCCCGCTTTGAAATTTTTTATTATTTTTGCTAGATTTTAGGGGTCAAAATTGGGCAATAGATGCAGTGCAGTTTTTGCACCACAATTGTCATTGGGTTCCTCACATATGTTGGCTAGTGCATTGCATTTGTGTGATGCACGACAATATATTTACAAAGCCGCAATTGTTAAAGGCTTGCAATTGGTATGTGCACCACAATTATAAAATTGCACTGCATGTATAGGATGTAGCACCACAATTGTGTTAGTGCAACATATGTGTCAAAATGTGTGATGCAAGTGTTTACGATGCTTGCAAATGTAATGCAAGACGCATATGTAAAATTATGCACTGCATTTGACTATTGATAAATGTATAAGTGCAAATTTGCACCCTAGGTGCATTCCCCCTTTTGTCTTTTTTCCACCTTAGAAAACCAAAGTCGGAGGCTTAATTTCACTTAAGCCCATTGTCGGCAGTCCACATGGCACCTATTTTGTGTGTTGGTGGAGGCGTTTCTGTCGAGGACGCCCGTGCAGCTCGCAGATGTTCGCACAGCGCGCTTACGTCCCTGGAAAATTCCTGCGGCTAAGCCAACAGAGGCGTTACTCTTCCCATTGGCAGTGAAGTTGTAATGCTTCCTTCGGCCAACCGACCTGAATATAGTCATTTTCTTCCTTCACTCCTTCATATTCACTCTTTGAAATTGCATTTCAACTTCTTGACAACTCTTCAGAAGTCTTCACATCTTCTCCCAGGCATTAAGCTCACTCTTCACCACTTCAAGCATTCAATACAACACTTCCAAGCATTTCAAGCATTCCATTACAGCCATAGCCATACTTCATCAACTCGTTAGAGCACATTTGGGACCATGCCATTTGCAGTAGAGGCTTGAGTTCCTCTCATTTCTCGCCCAAGCAGCCTTGAGTGCTCTTGGTGGAGGTGGTAAGCTTCCCTCTCCTCTATCATTTGGTTGAGTAGCATAGTACTGTTTTGTAGTGCTTGTGCTTTCTTTACTTTATTGCTTCTTTATCTCATTTCTTTATTGTTTTGTAGTCGCGATCTTCTTTATCTCCAATGAAGAAAGAGGTAGAGGCTGGTCCTTCTAGCAATAGAGGATGTAAGAGGATCCCACCTTCTTTGCAAAGTGGTCATGTGATGACTTGTTTTGTCCTTGTGACATAACCAGTCCCAGCTTCACTTGAGTTTGTCACCGCTCCCGAGTTGTTCGACGAAATTAGTGGTGAACCTCAGGTACAACCTTCCTCGTCCGCTGAGAATAGCCATGGTGCTCCTATGGGTTGTATGTTTAATTCTATGGACGAAGTCCCAACCTTGTCGGCGATCTTCATGAAATCACTGACTTTGAATCGACAGGAGCTCGGTGGAGAGGACCTTGAGGGGACCTCTTCCCTTGCCCTTGTTGCGGGAGGGTTGGATGCTCCTCCTCTTAACATTCCACCCTTGTAGGCTCGTCTTCCTTCCCCTTATGAGGATCTAGATTGGGAAGCATACGACCTCTTGGTTGATCAGTGTTAGGAGGAGGCCCCTTTTGTTGATCTTATGTGTGTGTTTTTTGTGATGTGTTCCCTCGTACCCATGCTCTATGTGCCTGGATGACCCTCGTCACCCCTGTTGGTGCTTGGATACAGGCGTGGTTTTTGTGTCGTAAACATTCTTCTATTTTTATCATCATTCTTCCATGTTTGTGATTGATTTTTGACAAATTGGGGACGATGCAAAGTGTTGGGGGCATTTAGGCTTCCCTTCCATGTTGACCCAATTTGTTATCTTTACTTTGTTTTCCATGCATTCTTCCTGATCTGGTTGGGGATTTATGATATTTTTCCTTGCATTACGTTACCTATTATTATATGAGCTCGGATAGATCTGACCCCACTAAACCAGATCCCCCTATGTCCTTTGTTTGAATTTTCTCTCTTTTTGCTTTCCCTTCATCTTTCTCTCTTCTTTGCTTGATTTGTACCTTCTATGTGAGACAACTCTCTTCTTTAACACTTCAATTTTCAGAAAATGAATTCGTTGCCAACAAATCTTTTCTTGAAAGTATTCACAACAATTTTCCTTATAATCGCATTCTCAACTTGGACCCCTAACAGAACGTGCTTCCTTCATCACGGGTTCGTAAAGAAAGGACTTGAAGACCTTCCTCTGAAGAGGGAACAACTTTGACTTCCCCTCACATGGGGGCATATCCTTCCTTTCGAATTCCTTGATGAAGTGAACATCTTTCAAAACACTAGTGAATTTGACACCATTTTCTGATGGGCGTTCGTCGGTCGTTCGACAAATCTTTGTCGGAAAAGCGACAAAATGACGAAAACATTTTTGTCACTATTTTTTCGTCGTAATCCCGATGACGAATTAATCATCGAAAGAACGACACAAATTTGTTGGTCGTCAGCATCATAAAATGACTCGGATGTTCGTCGAAATATCGACGAAAACTTAGTGTATCCACCGACGAATTAGAACCAAAATGCAATTGCAATGGCTCTTCCGAAGCATCGAAAGAACACCAGAAGTTCCTCACCATTTTGACGAAATGGGAAAGTATTTACGACGAAGCCTTCGTTGCAGATAAGCAACATTGTTGGACCTTTTATGTGATTCGTCGGTGGCGTTCATCAAAATTGTGATGAAATGGGCAAGAAATTACGACAAAGCCTTCATCGCAGCTAAGTAACTTTGTCGGACCTTTTCTATTATTCGTTGGTAGACTTTATCGAAATTGCGACGAAATGGACAAGGAGTTATGACGAAGCCTTCGACGTAGCTATAGCAACTTCGTCGGACCTTTTCAGTGATTTGTTGGTTGTGTTCATCAATATTTCGACGAAACAATGCAATTTTTTTTTTTTAAATATTCGTTGAAATGTACCATCGGTGAGAGATCAATCAAGTTGCATCCCTTCGTATTCAAATCTCGAGCAATTATTTTATTCGGTCATTTTCCATGTTTATTAGACACCCGCTGAGACGTCATGTAGTTTCGCCGATGCCTTGAGTCTCTTCGACAATCAATATTACATATCGCTTTGGTTTCACACAGTCTCATCAATTTTCTGAGTCTCACCGATAGCCAATAGATCATATGTCGCTATGGTGTCATGCAGTCATACCGACGTTTTGAGTCTCCTCGAGAATTATTCCTTTGGTCTTAAGTGTATCACTACGATTCTCACCAATGATAACTTATCGTTGTGACTTTGGGGGTCACCGGGACTTTCCTTCGACTACTTGTATCTTGTTGAGAACCTTCCTTCGGCAATTCTGATCACTGAAACAAAATGTTTCTCCTACCGATAAAGCTATATTCGGTTTGACTTCCATATCTCTCTCCAATGATGCTAATCTCATCGATGAATCTTGTTATCGACAAGACAATGAATATCGCCAAGTCCTATTACCGATATAATTTCGCTATAGCGATATGATGGGTCGGCAAGACTTCCTCGAACTCACCCCAATGGTACTATACTACCGACGGGACCCACTTTTCCAAGAAACTTATTAAGAATATTGCATATTCCATTTTGATGCTCCGAAATTGCACCACAATCGATAGGACACAAATAAGCCCGTTATGACTTACACTGATGACTTAGGTCTTGTCAACAATCATTTTGTGCTTCATCGGTATAACACACATGTGCTCGTTATGACTTATATTGACAAATATTTTCTCGCCGATAGGATCCTTTGGTCGTTGAGACAATGAACTATGTCCTGCCGATATGTGTCTTCAGATGAAATCATATCAGTATGGCATTCTTGAACTCTTGCCGATAGACTGCAAAAAATATATGTTAATATAAAACGCTTTATGGATCGAGGAGACCCTCACCATCTCTTGTCGATATGAATTATACATTGAAATACTCAGGGTTAGATGAATTCTATGGGATCACATGACAAAATATAGGAAACAAATTTATGAAGAGAGGATTCTTGTGCTTATGGTATGGGAATTTTTGGGAACTAATGAGTATGTGCAGCCATGAAATTTTCAAAATTTTACAGTTCTAACAGTGGCTCCGTCTGGGGATGAATGATTGTGAGATCATTGGAAGGATCCAGATTCTGGGTGAGCAGACCAAACTCAAGGTGATGGACCAGTGAGAAAGATGGAATGAATGGAAATGGAGATGAACATGACCCTATACTACTGTACATGGAAAGATTTATTTTAAAAGAAGGAATATCAGGATTGTCCATGTACTTGGAAATTCTTGTTCCTTTTATTTCCTAAACTACTGTGCATGGAATAGAAATTTTTGAGAGGATTGTCAAGAGTCGTCCATGCACTGGCAACCCTTAATCCTCTGTATTCCTTTGGCAACAAAATCAAATTTCATTTCGGTAAATGATGGCTCAAGGCCACCCAAAAGAAAGGCCCATACTTTCCTCTGTCAAACACCCAATTTTTCTTTGAATTCATCAAATTCTTCTTAAAGACATTCATGCAATCTTCCCTGTCACTGTTATTGAAACTTTTGCATACCTGTAGATGGTACAAAATTTCATGGTTAAGTCGAAGCCTCCCATCAACAACAAGATCCAAATATTCGTGTATCTATCTCAATTGAGCCTCTAAATCCTTCAAAGCTATCAATTTTTCCACTAACCTGTTATGCACAAAAGTCAAATTTTAGAGTTATGTCACCACTAAAAATAGAAGAAACAGAGCTTTGAAACCAAATCCACACACAACACAATGTGGTATTCATACAAAGCCATACAAAAAAACTAAACTCAGAACATTGGAATGGAAACAACTTCAAATTATGATGTAGAGCATGGATTTAGGGTATAAAGAATCATTTTTCTGCCACCATAGTGAAAATTTAGCACTTTGTTTCATCTTTGCATATTGGTTTGATGCTTCAAATGATGCATTTCTTATATTGAAAAGTCCATTACCTTATTGAGCTTCTTTATGTTTCGAGAATAGTTTAATATTCTCTACTTAACAGGGCCAACCACGTGACGGTGGAAGCTCATTTGGCCCCTCCCCCCCCCTCACATCACTCTCAATTCCCCATATCCAATCATATAACATTAATCATTCATTCATCCATTAATAACATATAGCATTCATTCATTCATCCATTAATAACATATAAAATTCATTCATTAACATATAACATTCATTAATTAACATATTCACATTCATTCATTAACATATAATATTCATTCTTCAGTTTTTACATATTATCAAAAATATGGTTGTCATGATATGATTACAATCACTTTTTTTTGTTTCTTTTTTAAAGCTACAAAAATATGAAGTGGAGTATCATTTTCTAAATCATATTTCCCCCCTTTAGTTGTTATACCCTCTATCGTGATCTTAATGTACACCTAGTCATCTGCTCATGACGTGGACGCCGCTGCAAGGGGGGGTCTGCTGCAATAAGAAAGAAATGTTAAACTGATATGTTTTATTATTATTTACAAGTATTTCATTAATTAAAAGAACATTAGAGTGGTTCTCTTTACCTGATGGGTCCACATCATGTTCCTAAACTTTTGTTATAGACTCATGCTCAACATATTGAACACCCACTAAATCCTAATCTGCAGTTGAAACACGAAAGGTTACATTAATTAATACACCAATTGAAATTAAATATGTTTAAGAGAACATGAGAGTGGTCCTCTTTACCTAATGGGGCCACATCATGTTCCTGATCTTCTCTAGCCTGATCATGCTCAACACGTTGATCACGCTCTACATGCTCTAAAGTTGAAACACGAAAGGTTACATTAATTAATACACCAATTGCAATTAAATATGTTTAAAGAACTTTAGGTGGTCCTTTTTTACTTGATGGGGCCACATCATGTTCCTGATCTTCTCTAGCCCGATCATGCTCAACATGTTGATCACGCTCTACATGCTCTAAAGTGTCGGGATGCACACCATGACCTTCATCTGCAGGTTGTGCTCCACCCTCACTAGGTTGCATTCCAATGTCATGTGCAGTATTATTATTATTTGAATGTTTAAAACAAATAGACATGTAATTACTTTATGGTGGAAATTAATATTGAATAGATTGCACAAGTATTCAATTTTAAATAAACTTTATTGAGTTTATTTACCTGCGTGTCAGATGTAGTGGAAGGTTGTGTTTGCCCAGTCAAGACTCTTAGGAATTCAACCATGACTCCATAGCCTTGCTAGAAGGAAATCTTTAGGTAATCTTTTGTGGGAACTCTATTGAATTCAGAGCCCTACATTTTTGCATAAGATCATGAATTTTGTTTCTATGGTGTGATAAAACCAAAATTGTTTTCAATTTATTATTTGGATACTATATTTCATTTATTGATACTTACAATTAGATGCGACTAATTTCATATAACCACTAGAGCCAAGTTTGTGTTGCCTGTGTTTTTCTAGTCTTTCCTTTGTGTCCTTCGATGTGTTGGGAAACCTATGAAAAGTTTGAAATATGTTAGATTATGTAAAAGAAAAGAGTAATCAATATATAATTACATTGTTGATAGTATCACATACCTTCCTTGGCCCGGTGGTGTCTTTCCTTTTTTCTTTTTAGCCTTCTCCTTTCCATCTGACACTAGGTCCTTCCACTCCCTCTCTGAAATCATGGGGGGATGCTCGTACTTTTTGTTCTTCTCTAAATACTTGACCTATATTGGTCCCTAGCATACTCTAGATAGGTACCAACTTTCTTAAGGACCTTGGATTTAGGTTGAATGTTTTATCACCAAACAACACAACTAAACGATTAATGAGCTCATCTTTTAAATCTTGATTTTGGGCGTTCCACCGTGTACGTATGGTGGGCCCGAAGTGCTCCAATGTAATATCACTTAGATGTTTATAAAAACATCATTTCACCTGAAATGATGATGGGATCAATAGTCTAAAGAAGCGTCAATAAGTAAATTTCAATTGGATTATATATAATAATAATTAAAACATTTTAAAGTACCTAGGACCTACTCTATCTTTATGGGAATGAAATCCTCAGTCACCACAAGTGTGACTGGAAATGTTCCCGTACTAGTAATACGAGAAGATCTAGGAAATGTTGCTAAAACATCACGGGT
>VDFB02000002.1:94971513-94993663 GCA_007258455.2 Sequoia sempervirens | reverse complement strand
AAAATGATACCGGCACTCAATTATTTTGGTATTCTATGTTGATTCATATGTTTTTATTCAAGAATGCTAACTTCTTCTTTGAGAAGATGAAATTAAGGCAATCGGTTGATGGAGAAAGATTGCCAATACAGATATGGGATGTAGATTTATCTTGTAATAAGGAAAGCACTAGTTATGTGCAATTTGATAATTGTTTTGCTTCTAGATTGAGGGCTAGATTGATGGTGAATGTACCTAGGATTCCTGAGGAATTACATGATTTCCTCAGGCCAAAGGGGAGGAAGCCAGAATTAAAAGTTAGCCATAACTGGGGTGCCATTATCCCATACCCAATTAGCACTGTTTTGAGGGTATATGGTTTTCAAGGAGCCCCTCATATACTTCCATACAATGTGCCACCAAGAGTGAGGTTTGCAGAAGTTATGTGGCAGATAGGTTGCATCCATGAGGACAACGTCACAGGGAGGGGTAAGGGAACATTTTTACCTAATTATACAGTGGTATCTAATTTTTCCTTTTCAAAAGGAGGCTAGGTGCACTTTGAGAAATTCTTTGAGGATTATCATTTGAGATGTGGTCCAAAGTGGCAACATGATCCTGAGGGTTTCTTTACCCTTTTTAGACAAAGAATAAAGGCTAGAAAGTTTGTGCATGAGTTCAATTTTCTTGAGGACTTGATCAGAAATGAGTTCGACCTAAATAAGCAGGAGTTGAACAAGGAGAAATGGATAGCTTATGATAAGCTATTAGATATTGTGTACAAAATGGATCTGAAATATGATCCACTATTGGAGTTCAGTCCCCACCATAAGAAAATTGATTTTCTAATGGAGAAATTCAAAGAGATTATGGGCACTTTGAGAACCAAAAAAATAAACTTAGAGTTGAGTCTAGGTGTACAAGAACAAGGTGCCAGACCATTTCAAACAAGGCCAATATACCAGCCTACAGAAAATTGGCCCATTTATAGGAGAAAAAAGGATAGCAGCAGTGATGAGGAAGAATTGGACAGAAAGGGGAAGCAAATTATGAAGTTGCCTTCACAACCAGGTCCAAAATTCAAAGTGCCTGGGGCAATTAAGATCATTGATTTAGAGTCATCACCAGAAGATAGTCCCCCATCACCACCATCTGAGCTAAGCCCTAAAAGGAAAAGAACTTATCAACCACAGGAGAGTTTGATGGATGAAATTATTGTTACTGATCAAGACATGCAGGTTGGTATGCCTTCCCCTCCTAGGCCAGCTGAATTAATTTTATCTGATTTAGATATGAAAGGAAAAAGTGTACAAGATGCAAGAATGGAAGCATGTAAGGAGTTTCTAGATGACAATGCATTTGTAAAGATGTTGATGTGTTTTGTGTGCACTTTTCAACATAGGTAGTGCGTAGGTGCACCACCTCTCTTGAAAGACAATCTTCCACAGTCAGATTGCAGAACACTATCCCAAGGTCTCTAATGTCAGGTCTTGATAGTGCTTGGAAAATCTCAGTTGTTTTATGTGATTTTCTGGAATCACAAGGAAAACTTATAGATGAGTTATAAAGCATGGGAAGTTGGGTTTGCAAATGCAGTTTCAAAGTGCTGAAAGTGAATGAATAGTGGTTGTCCACTCAAAAAAGGAAATTGAAACTCATCAAGTTTATCTGATTTAGCTTCATGGTGATGCTTTGGGTCCTACTCTAACCAAGGATTAAAAGAAACAACAAAAGGAGAAGGGTTAAGAAAGCTATTATAATCCTAAGCTATGAATGAACAGTAACAATGGTGGCTACTAAAGTAGACAGACTTCCTAAACTGGGTTTTGCTTGGCCAAGAGAAACCTACAGTTGCACAAAACCAGTGCAATCTTCTAAGGACTACTGATTTTCAAATTGCACATGCACATCATGAACATGTAGTCGAACTAAGTTGCAGCAATGGAATAAAGAAGCCCAGGCTAACTTTACACAGCAGTTTGTCATAACCAAGTGCTAAAAGTATGGGTTGAAAGTTCATCAAATACCATAACAACAATTTCCATTATCACTTCCATTCAAGAAATTAACACTAAAACTAACATGGAAGGTGAACCATGCATACATAAAGAGAAAACTAAAAAGGAACACCCATGAATCATGCAATGTTGCTTTCTATTGCTGCAGAATGTCTTTACATCAATTCTCCAACCCTTACAAATGAGGGGCAAGCCCCTATTTATAGTTTTCCAAAGCCCAAATGAATGGCTAGGATCAATTTGCAATGAATGGCCCAGATTCAATTACATTAGGGTTTCACCTACCCCTCATTATCCAACAATTTTAAAATACATCATTTGTCATTTCCCTGTTTTGTCACCTAGTGCCAGTCATTGTAGCAATTTCGTCATTTAGCTTATTGCCCTTTTCACTGTAGTAGAAACTGCCTGGATGCTACCTTCTTACTTGATGTGTTTGCAGTGTTCTTCCTTGGATCAAACGAGCTCGTCGACGATTGGCATCAATGGATTGGTTGCCCCTGATTTGGGCGTACAACTACCTTATGCTTTCTTCAAGGCCACCCTCTTGCATTTTTGTCCTTGGCCTCCATGGAACAGGGCTTCTTCTAACGCCGACCTTGTTGATGGGTGATACAAAGAAAGGTGATCATGAAATGAATGGTGACAAGAGCTATGTGCATTCCTTGTTCAACTTTCTTGATGGGTCTCCTGACAGACGTGCAGTAGGCTCCTTGAATCCTGCGTACATGAAATGCTGTAAGTGCTTTCATACAAAAAACAAAGAAAACGTTAGTAAAATCTTGCAAAAACTTTGTTAGATTCATCCATGCATCATCAAAAGATCATAATATTCATATTTGGAGCTCATTTGGATTATAAAAATTAATGCGGGCCCAAGGGGGCGGGCAGCGAATGGGGGACAACAAACTGGAAGAGAAGTTCCCGGACCTCACAAAACATAGAAAAACCAAGATTTTTCAATTATAACACATGGGAAAAGGGGAAGGAAGAGTTCCCAGAAAACTTCCTTAAGATTGAACTCATTTTACAAAAACTGGAAGCTCAAAACGGCCACGGAGGGACGGAGTCCCGGAAATGGCCACAGAGGGGCCAGGCTCCAGAGGCCGGGTTGCTGGGGGTTGACGGATGTTCAAAACGGCTGCGAAGGGATGGAGTCCTAGAAATGGCCACGGAGAGACGAAATCCCGAAAACGGCCACAGAGGGTCCGGGCTCCGGAGGCCAGGCCGTTGGGGCTCCACAGATGTTCAAGACAACCAAAGGGGGACGAAGCTTCGGAACCACTGAAACTTAGCCGAATATTGACGAAACCTTAGCAATTCATTTAAGCACATTAAACACATCCTAGATCCAAAAAAGGTTGGCTCCAAAGTAAAAAATGTGGAAATCGGAGTGACGGGGGTCCACAGATATTTCCAAACAACCAAAGAGGAAGGGAATTCTGGAGGGAAAATTCTAAAACCATCGAAACTTAACGGAACATTGACGAAACTTTGACAGTTCATTTAAGCACGTCAAACACATCCCAAATCAAAAAGGTTGCCCCAAAATTCCGAAATGTAGGCTACGGTGTGAGGGAGTCCCACGAATGTTTGAAATGGCCACGCGGAGGAATGAAAGTCGAGGGAAATAGCCTGAAATTTCCGTAGGGCATGGCTCCATATAGATGTTCAAAAGCGACCAAGAGGGGCGGAGTCGAGAAAGCGACAGAGAAATTTTGAGAGCTCTAGAGGCGGTCGGCCAGGAACTCCTGTGGACATTTCAAAGCGACCAAGAGGAATGAGAGTCACAGAGAGAAAAGCGGCCGCGAGGGCGGGCGCTCACGAGGTTGAGCGTCGGGGCTCCTGAGATATTCCAAAATAGCCAAAAGGAGGCGAAGCGAGAACCATGAAACTGCCGAATGTTGAAAGAAACCTTGGCAGTTCATTTACGCACTTCAAATGCATCCTAGATACAAAAATGGTTGCTCCCAAAGTCAAAAATGTGGAAACGGAAGCGACGGGGGTCCACAAATGTTTCCAAACAGCCAAGGAGGAAGCGAATTCCGGAGGGAAAGTTCCAAAACCATCGAAACTTAATGGAACGTTGTCAAAACTTTGGTAGTTCATTTAAGCACCTCAAACACATCCCAAATCCAAAAAAGGTTGGCCCCAAAGTCAAAAATGTGGAAGCCCGGAGCTACGAAGTCCCACGAGATGTTTCGCTTGACAAAGGAGGAAGGGAATTAGGAGAAGTTAAGAAACCACCGAAACTTAATGGAACATTGACAAAACCTTAGCAGTTCATTTAAGCACTTCAAACACATCCCAAATCCAAAAAAGGTTGCCCCCAAAGTAAAAAATGTGGAAACTAGAGCGACGGGGGTCCACAGATGTTTCCAAATAGCCAAGGAGGAAGGGAATTCCAAAGGGAAAGATCTGAAACCATCGAAACTTAACGAAACATTAACGAAACTTTGACAATTCATTTAAGCACTTCTAACACACCCCAGATCCAAAAAAGGTTGCCCCTAAAGTCAAAAATGTGGAAACGGGAGCGACGGGGGTCTACGGATGTTTCCAAACAGCAAGAACAAGACAAAAGGCAGAAAAGGGGATGGTGGACCTTATTTTTCTATAGATTTGAATACCCCAAGTAGGTGAATTTGGGTAGGGGGATTTGATCGTTTGAAGGAACATGACCAATTTGGGCTTGGAAATGGAGCATGTAAAACAAGACAGGAGCAAAGCAGCCTATCGGGAGCGAAAAAAGGGTGTCCTTGCCTATGGCAGGGCGTGTGTGCAAAACATGCACAACAAATGGCGACTCGCTAGGGAAATGCTCCCAAGCATTTTGATGACAAATTGGAATCATGAACCCAGAATCTCTGGTTCCAACCTTCACGCTAGGGAAAACAAACTAGATGCCCAACCAAAGGATCAAAACCACTAGTCAACCCAACCTTCAGTATGCTGAAAATCCAAGTGTGTGCAATTGCATTAATTCCCATCCTTCAGTTGCTACAGGAACCCAAGCTTCGTCAAGTTAAACTACGTATTTTATTCCAACTCCAAAAGCATCTAGGACATTGCCTCGCTACCAGTCAGGCGTCCATAGCCCCAACGAGGTTGTCGCTGTGATTCTCTCGAACATTGCTCTACTGCCAGCCGGGCGTCCATAGCCCTGGTAGAGTTGCTCGAATACCCCCGAAAAGTTGAATTTTTTCTTTTTTTTAATTTTCAATGTTTTCTTTCTTTCTTTCTTATTTTTCTCTTTTCAACTCTTTTATTTCAACCCGCAAGCATTGAAGTTCATGGTCAGGGCTGAGAATCACAGTGGCACTGGAGCAAAATTTTAAATTTTTCACTTAACTAGACTTCACAAAAGGCCCTACAGTGACTGTCAAATTCTTAAGATGTGTAAGAGCTGTAAGATTTTAGAATACATTAGAGTCGGACTAAACCAACAACTTATCCCCTTTGAATCAAACACCCAGATCGCTCGACACTAACAGAAGACCTTCACCATCCACTCTAAAGACTTGATTAGAGTTTGACAAAAAAATATGTAGAACAACTTCAGGCGATAAGTATGGTTGTTGTGCACACAGATATGCCCAGCTCAAAGCAGAGGGAACCTGGGAAAAACAACAACAAAGCGAAAGAAAACAAAAAACAAACAACCTACAACTAACCAACTAACCTAAGGAAAGTAGGAAAGCGGAGTATTTACAGGAAACCTATACTACTCAAAATGGGCTATGTACAAAGATATTTACAAAACACTATGTTTAGGCAGGGCGAGCTGACATTAATGTTAATTGGATTTCACAATGCATGCACAAGCAAATGGGCGATTGTTGTCATTCTTAACCATGCAAATTTATCTTTATATTCTGAAAAAAGAAATTCAATGTTGCAGCACTCAAGTTCAATCATGTCATCATGAAAAATTAGCAATTGAGGAGGCTCACTAAATCCATGGTTAATCCATAAACATGTTCATTTTCCCTCATTCCCATAATCAAAATAATAAGTGCAGTTATAAGAAATAATAGGGGAAAGGAAGGATAGAATGTGGATGTCATCACATAGAGGTGGCAGCGTTGGACAGTCGAGAGCAAGCACAACATCATTGATCGTTGCATCGGTAGCCTCAAGTGGGTGTGGTGGATGGTGCAACACTTCAGACATTAAGCTTGTATAAGGCTGGGAGGACAAGGCAGCAAACAACTCTTCCAATCTACCAGTGAGACTTACAACCTCGGTTGGTAGTTCTTCAAAAAGAAATACTTCTCCACATTGATCATCTGCAAGCTTGGGATCCACTTGGTTGCTGTCCCCAAGGGGTAGCATGTTGTCTCGTCTCCTTCCCCAAGTATCAACCTCCTTTTTATGATGTTCAATGTCATGGGACAATGACATGCATGAATCTATCCTATTGTAGCCATCTGAATATGAAGGAGGATCAACAACGATCATGGCGGAAGGACTCCAAGTTGCATCTTGTAGTCGGTTGGGTGCTTCATCTCTATTAGCAGCTATCTCAACACCTCCACCTTTGTCTTCTTCTTTTTGTTGTTCATGCCTCTCATCATGATGTTCACTCATTTCCTCTTGCTCACTATCGTTGTAAATGGAGAAGGAGCTCCTCTCCCAATCTGGAAACTCTAGTGCATCATTGTTCGGGGGCTCAAGGAGTATGTATTCATTGCTACCGTCTTTTGGGATGTGCTCTTCCTCGACATGAGCATACCTCCGTAGTGTAGCTCCTAATGGAAAGAAGTCATCAATTGATGGCACCTCATCAAGGGGACCAAAGTATACTACAAAATTTCCCTCCAAAGACTCTCCAAAAAGCCCATCATCCATGGTGCACAACTGCTCTTCAAGAGGAAGAACTTCTTGATGACTAGTGGACAACATTCCCACTTGATCTACTTCATCACTCAGAAGTCCGAGACTGTATTGTTGTCCTTCTTCTATTGCTTCCCCAACATCCTCTTGAGGCCTACCTTTAGGTGAGCCATCACTCGGTTTAGGCTCTTGGTCTTCTTCTTCGATATGGACAGCAAGTAGAGGAGTTCGGGTACTTGGCTGCTCCACTTGTCCTCTAACTTGTTCAATAGCCTCTTTGCATAGCTCGCATACAAATTCAAAGTGTGATGAATCATGAAGTCTGCACCAATTTGGAAATAGTAGCACCTCCAAGTCCACTGGACATCTTAGCTCATACCAATTCCTTGCTATTATGAAGTCCAAGCATCCCTTGCAAGAATCTGAAGAAGAAGTCAAGGCAACACTTCAAGATTCTGCTTTCAGTGAAGAGTATGAAACCTTGGCAATTTAGGCATTGGTCCCACAAGGGAGAAAGCCAAATATTACAGACATTAATCCAAATTTCAGAGGGGGATTAATAATAAAGAGAGCTTCAGAGACCTCAACCACTGAGGCCACTAATTTGATTGTGAATGTAGCCAAATTGGCCCAAAAGACTGCTGAAAGGGAGGAGGCTGAAAAGAAGAGCCTAATGGAGAAGTATAACTTTTTGATTGAGGAATACAACAAGATGCAACAAAGGAATGTTGAGTTGCAGACTAAGGTGGAAAGGTTTAGGTATAAATAGATTGGGGAGACATCAAGTGCTCCAGGGACCAGTACATGACCTTCCAGAGTAGGGTCAGTGCCTCTTGTTTCTCCAATAAACAGAGTGCTCTGTTGATCCTACAAAGAAGCAGCTCTTGCAAATAATTGATGAATTGCAGACATCATTGAAGGTAATGAAGGAGGGATCTCTTTCAAAGAAAAAGGAGATTGTTACTACTATCTTGAGGAATTTAAATGAAAAGGTGGATAGTAAATTGCTATCTATACATTCTTTATATTCTTTGTTGTTAGATGCAATAAAGAATATTGATAGGGATCAGGAAGTAGTGATACCATTGATTGAAAATTGTATCCCTACGGCCAGTGATTTGGATGTAATGTATAAGGCTTCAAGGTTTGATACAAATAATAGGCCCCAATCATTAAAGCCTATTCAAGTGTTGGTTAAATCATTGCAAGGTTTTCAGACCCTACCAAATGATTTGAGTAGGAAGATCAGGGAATTGGTGAAGAATTTTAATGATTGGGGCAACACATTGTTACCAGATATAATTGATGAGTAGGGGAAAATCAGGTCACTCCAACAGTGGCAGGATCAAGCAAGTGAAGTCATCAATAATCAAATTAAATTAATTTGTGATGACTCAGATTATGACTTGTTGGTGAGCTGTATGGATAAAATAATTAGTACCAACTCATTTTTGGAATCTTTTGAAAGAGATGCAAATCAGGTAGCAGTAAAATACACACCTTATAATACCAAGGTGAATGAAGTAATTAATTTTGACTGGCCGACTGATGAAGAATATCAGAGGTGGGTAGATAAATATTTGACTGAGGAGGAATAAAATAATGAATTACTAACGGGTGGTAAATCAGATGTTGCGGTTACAATGACCTCCAATTTTTCTTTGATGGCGGTCTCAGCTTGGGTTTCTTGTGGTTTTTTGTTGTTGCCTCAATTTTCCTCAGCTGACATGATGAACGGGAATATTCTCCAGGGTGATGGATGTTGTAACGATTTTTGGAATATCACTAGATGTTTCATTTGGCTAGTGACATGTGTACTTTTTGGTCTGATGCTTGTTTGCTCCTTCATTTTCTATAAGAAGGATTTCAAGGCCAGAAGTACGGGTTAGCAAGCTAGATAATTTTGGTCGAGTCTAGGTGAAGTTGCAGAGGAAATTGTAAAGTCTGATGGCTTTAGAGAGAAATAAAATTTAGGTTCTGAGTTATTTTGTAATCGGTTTTGAATTCATGGGGATTTAATATTGTATAACAGTACTATCATTTGAGTTGAAATGATAAATTCAAACTCATGTCTCTCCACTGTACATGCATATCCAAATTTTGAATAAGATGACTAAGGGTTGTTTCATTCATCTCACTGTTGTGGTGTGTATAATCCTTATTTTAGCTTTAATTCAAGGAATTAATTAAAATGCTTGAATGGGATTATAGGTGAATATGTTTTGTATAAGGATTTGATAAGTAGTATTGGGTGAGAATGCATACTGATGAAATTGTAATGCAATATTTTTAGGTATCTTATAAGTTATATGTTATTTATTAAATCTATCATAAACCTTTAGATGCTTATGAATTTGACTCTTGCAATGGATATATGGCACTGATCTAAGTTGTACTTATTTGTGTAGTTCAATAATTGTTTTTCTTTGCCTAGAGCTTGCTACAAATTGCAAATTAATGACTATATTTTACTATGGATTATGTTGTAGTTATCTCATGCTTCACATAGTTGATATTATTGGTGAACAACCAATTTTATTCGATATTATCCTATTGTGTTGAGCTATTCAATGGGATTATTTGTTATGTGTGAATGTAATTTATGATATTGGTGCAAAGGTTGTAAACACATTAAGGGATCACCCTCCCGGGTCTTGTAGAGCCCAAAGTGTAGGAGGTTTTTTAAAGTCCTCATCTGTTGGTATAGGTCCTTAGAGCTGCCCTTGATTGGAATTGGCAATCCCATAGGTAGATTAGAAGACCAACCTGGTTACAGTGTAAAAAACAAACCAACACCCTCTACCTTTAACCCTAAACCCTAAACCATTAACCCTTAAACTCTAAACCCTTAAACCCTCTACCCTCTAGCTCTCTCCCACTCTAAACTCCAAACCTTTCCTTGTATTATTTTATAATTCTCATTATTCTTATTTATTTTACACTTACATTTACAAATACACATACATATGCATTTACTGTTTTCATTTATTTCTCATGTAGTTTAATAGTTTGATCGATTTCATATTATATGTGTTGAAGACTTTAGAATTTCAATTACATTAATTTATGGATATGTTGTATCTATAACACTACAAAACCATATGCTCTTTGCATTTACACTTGCATTTAGAAATACATATTTATATACATAGATATAGATTTCTTTAATGATATGTTGCATTTATTGTTCTAGGAGAGCATCCAAGAATTGCATTTACATTTACATTTAAAAATACATATACATACATACATACATACATATATGTGTGTGGTGTATATGTATATCATTTATATTCAAGTTGAGGAAACAACCCATTAGGGTCTACACATGGATAAAAATTCATAAAATCAGATCTCCCATACATGTTTTGTTGAAACCCTAGGCTTGAACCTCTCATTTCACATGCTTTTTTTCACAAAACTCTTGAGGACAACAATTATACCTTCTTTATTTCTCATCCTACACCCTATTCATGCATCCTACAATTACAACAGTATCCATGGGGCCTCTTACACAAGCTACAGTAATCAAAAAAATGTAAGAGCCCCTTTATATCATGTTTGGACTACAAAACCCTCAAAAATAGGGTAAGCAGTGTATATGAAAGTGAAGCTTTCTAACTCAAATCAATGCCTTAAGCCCTCAAATCAGATTCAAATGAAAGCTAACACATATCTTCACCACGGAATTTTGATTTCACATCAAAATATGGCTGCATGTGAGTAGGTGTTGCATAATAGGAAAAATACAGAAATTTTGAAGAAAAGCCACTAGAGTGCCAGTCAAGAGCTTGTATTTTAAATCTTCAACCATCAACAACCATTAAAATGATCACTTTATTCCTTTTAAAGGCCTTTACACGTCAACCACTAAACAACCACCTCTACAGCTGACTTTTTAATCTTTTATGATCACATGAAACATAAAACACACTAATTTCAAGGTTGTTAATATCACTATTGAAATATTTTAATTTTTTGACCTTTCAAACATTAAAAAGTACATCATTAAATTAATTATGTAATGGCATAAAAATTAAAAACATCATGAATTAATCATGTAACCACATAAGTCAAATATAATTCTATCAAGAAATTAATATCAAATAGATAATATAATCACATAAGTCATACATTTCAATGTCATTGATCTTTTTCTTCATCCAACTCTTTGTCTGTATCATCTAATCCAGATTCGACATTATAAGGATTGGTCATATCATCATCATCGACATTGATATCAATTTCGATAATGTCATCATCCACACAGATATCATCTTCATGAAAATTAACTCCTACATCATCACGATCTAGTTCCTCCTCTTGGACATCTTAAAATGGGGGACATCATCAACTAATTGTTGATCTGATCATCATCTACATCATCTTCCTAGTTCTTGGTATCTTCTTCTTCCACCACATTATACTTTACTGGCCTTACTCTTGGATCATGTCTAACAAAAAATGACCAACTCGGTTTACCTAGAACCTCAGTAAAATACCTACTCACATTGTCTTGGAAGAACATAGGGCTCATTTCCAGCTCACTCGATCAACCTTGTATTAACCATGGTAAATCTATTATCATGTTCAATAATAGTTCTCTTAGGATCATTTTCATTCAATCGTAGCCTGTACCATAGGACGGCGAACAAAATTAATCTGAAGGACTTAAAGTCACACTCAAGTATATCATCCAAAATTCCATAGTATCAATTTTTTGAGACTTCTGGATGTATGTCGCTTCTAGATGAAACATTAGTAACACGAAGGCTGTGGATTATACCAAATCACAAGTTTTCTTCATGTCATCCAACATTTTGATTCAAAATTTATGACCATTGCACCACATAGCCTTGTGGTGTTTCACCTGCAATATGTCAAACATGTAAAAATTATTGCAATATCGTCAGTTGATAAACATATTTATTCTTGGCCGAATGTATGCAAAGAAAACAATCTCAAGCATATATATACATCAATATAATTGAAAATAATTAAATAATATGGGTGATTACTATATTTATACGTACCTGTTTATCTCTTAAACCATATGCTAAATCAATTTCCCTTTGTGTAACATTGGAATCTCCATTACGATGAGCTTCTTTAACCAATGAAGCCACACCTTCCCATGTTAATGTGTGACCAGATTGTTGACATCGTTCAATCCATACCATCATCCAATCAAGATTGTTGGCGACGTAAAATGTAGTGCATCCCACTCTCGACCAACTGTATAAAAAATTGAAATTCACAAATGAAGATAATTAGTTAAATACCGATTATCGACCTTAATTTATAATTGATGTATATTGAAGATTAAAAATTAAATAAGTACAATATACATAAAAATATATGTAAAATGTATTCCAATTAATCTCCATGACCATCTTATAATTACCTCTCAATTTCCTCAATCTACCTTTCCCTATCAAGTACTCCCCTTCGAATTTGTTAATGGAGTTGGGATCCCAAATGCGATCTACATGGATCTTTGCTGCAAACTTAGGAAGATATTCACTAATGTATACCATGGTATGGTATACCATATATCCCTCCACCATAGAACCCTCAGGATGTGCTCTTTGTCTAACCAAAGCCTTCAAAAATTTCAAGTGCCTCTCAACCATCCACATTGACCTTGTGTGTACAGGTCCACACAATTCAATCTCCTCAATTTGGTGTATGAGGTAGTGTTCTTGTGCATTGAAAAATGCTGAAGGTAGACACTTTTTCATTTCACACATTAGACGACAAATTTTTCTCTTCCAAATTTATATCTTCTTTATGAATTTCTTTAGATGACATCCATATACAAGTGATTCAAGGTGCAAATATATTAACGAGATTTAACAAAAATATACAGTATATTACATAACAAGTAAAACAAATGGCAATTATAAGATGTATACAATGAATTGAACAAATATCACTACTTACCTCATGTATTTTTCAAGATCATATATAACTTGCTTGACATTGTTGTCAAAGTTGTCTGGGAGAGATAGAGGTAGAACGTACTGCAACAATTATAAAATGATTTTTTTATTGTTTTTCCAAAAGTAGTAAACATAATACACTGAAAATTACATGCATTATACAAGTGTATATAATATACCAGAATAATTACCTTAATGAAGGTATGCCAATCATGCGTTTTCATCCCTGACCCAAATTCACCTTTCTTTGTTATTATATTGTTTATGTTAGCAGCAAATCCTGTGGGAAATCAAATTTTTCGTATGACTTCTTTATAGCATTGCTTTGCTGCTTTGTTAATAACCAAGGAAGGGAACTTATATTAATTTGGTCTCCATTGCTATTTAATTGAATGACATTTTTTCATTGCATTGGCTTCCTGAATGTCACTACAAATTTTGACAATTTTTTCTTTGTCATGCCTTCCATCCAATATTTTCCATAACGTTTCTGTTATATTCTTTCCGATATGCATTGTATCAAACAAATGCACAATTTGTAGCTGCTCATAGTAGGGCAACCTACTAAATTGTCTGGGATAACTTTTCAGTCCCTATGGAAGCCGACCATTAATGCCTTGACGACCTTCATGAAGTATATAAGTTAAACAAATTAACAACGAAAATCATTGTCAATTACAACATGAGTAAACACAACACAATATAAAAATATAAATTCAAAACATATCATATATATTAGATAAACAATTTGATCCTATCTATAACCTTGACGATTAATTCTATTATATTCCAACTTCCATAGGCGAGGTGTCATTCTTTGTGGTTTTGATGTAGTCTCCTCTTTCCCATTGAAAAGATGTTTTTCAGTAGTTCGATACTTATGATTTCTATGGAGGAAGTGCCTATACTCATCAAACACCTGCTTTACTAACTTGTTGAATGACGAGATTTCATCTTGGGACCACAAATTGGACATGCAAATTTTCTCTTTGTTTGAAGACCTGCAAGATCATATATAATTGGATTAAATATGTCAATTTTTGTAATTATATATAATGAATAGATTATTTTAAAAACATGCATGATATCTACTTCATCAAATTAAATATTTTTGAAGTGCAATCGAATGTTATAACATACCACAAAAATGTGTTAGCCCTGGGGCATCATGAATTGTCCATACAAGCATTGCATGGAATTTAAATTGTCTTTGTCCTATTGGTCTAGAGACGTCATACATAGTGACGCCATTCCATAACTTTAGTAACTTGTCGATAAGAGGTTCGATATATACATTCATATCTTTAACTTGGTACTTACCTAGTTGAATGAACATAAACATTACATAACTATTATAACCATTTTACTGCAATATATATAAATTAATGTACATGACTATTGAATGAAAAAAATATAATTCATTATGCAACAAATAAGACAAATGAGATACTACTACGTTAAAGAAAACTGATGTAAATAAATACCTGAAACAATCATTGACAACATTATGTGCTCCCTCTTTATTGAAATCCATGGAGGAATGTTATTGTTGATAACAAAAATAGGCCACACCGAGTAAATAGATGATGCAGAGGGTCAGGGAATTTGAAAGAAACACAAATATTTCAAGGATTAAAGGTTGCAATCTCAAGCTATCTCCCAGGCACCCTAATGGAGACAAGGCTTAATGATGCACTAATCGCTTGTATGCTCTCTTTATGGACCCAAACCCTTGGAACACCCTTAAGAGACTTAAGAAAACTTTTTTTGTATGATTTCAAAGCCCAACCCTCTGACTTAGACACAAAACCATTTTTTCACCTTAACTGGGCTACTAGCCAACTAGGCCTCTAGCGAAGGATTTTTGACTTTGCACTCAAACTTTCCAAAGGAGCCTCCAATATAATGATTGTTTTAGATGTGGTTTGTGATGACAAACAACATATCCAAACCTTGATATCACTTGCTTTAGACAAACCCTTCCAAAATATGTTGTCTCCTCAAAAACTAGGCCTAATTAGCCCTCTTTTCCAAAGCAACCCCTCTTTAAACTCAACCCTTGACCATGAAACTTTCAAAAGTCCCTTAAAATGACTCAAAACCAAGGCTTCCAAGTTTTTAGGCCTCTATGACACATCTAACATGTTCAAACACAAAACCCTCCTTAACTTGCCTCAAAACTAGGGATTCTTGAAAACTAACCTTCCAATCACTTCCAAAACTTGCTCATTGACTCTACACCATTAGGACAACATATTTAGTCTATCCCAACTCAAAAACACACCTCTCATTAAGGCAGATCTTCTGCTGCTATACCCTAGCCTCCATCTTCAAGCACTTTGCATTGTGAAATCTTGGTGTACACCTTAATATTCCTCTTTCCTGCACATTATTTTGTAAAATATATATGATACATGTTAGGAATGATCCATTTCATAGGTCATAACAGCATTTTTCCTTGAAATGGATCAATCATCCATGAAAAACCTCAAAATTAGTGAAAAATCTGCACTTTCTTGAGGACAGTCAGAAATAATATACAAAGAATTGATTGCTGTTACTTTCAGGACATTCAAATGACTTCAAAACAAGTTGATACAAGTCTCTAAACCATCCTACTAAACAAATCTTCAATAGAAATCAATAAATCATCAAAAGAGCACAAGAAAAATGCAAGAAATTGCTGTTTTTTTGCTTCTTCCTGTAGCAGTCCATACAAAATCCGTACCAGCAACCCAACCAACGTAAAAATGAATTCTCAACCTTTTTAGACTCATTCCCCAACTGATCAAACCATTTGGAATTGGTTTTATTACATTAAAGTTGCTAAAACATCAAAAACACACTTTCCCACCAAAGTTGGATTTTGAAAATTTGAATTCTCCAACTTGAAATTTATTGAACCCCTATCAACTATAAAGCTTCTAAACTATTACATGGAATTATTCAACCTTATTTGACATAATTAAAGCACTATATTCCTATCTAACCTCCTAGAACATTATTGTTCCATTTACATTGCAATTTGGTCCTAGGATCCTTATTAGAACCCTTAGGACTTTTGACCTCTTTAATGTGTTCACCCATTCCAAAGGCCATTATAGGCTCCAAGATATCATAATTGATGCTTTGAGGTGATTGATAGGTCTTCAAGACCCCTGCATTCTCCTGTCTCCTGAAGAGTTCCTTGAAGAGCTTGGGTGCTCCTGCACCATTCTCCCCAAGAAAGAAAAAGTTCTTGCCCCAAGAAGTATCCAACTTGTTGCTGCCATAATACTCCTTGTTCCTGTATGTTTGTACCTTCTGATTACCAAGCATGAAATCTCCCAAAGTTACCTTCTTCCTTTTCTTCCAACCTACATTCATGTCACTCAACATGTTAGTGTCAAAAATATGTTTTGTTTGTGAGAAAACACCACCCCTATTACCCTCAACAATAGGTCATTCAATACTTCCAATCTTAATACTGTCCAAGTCCCAAAGGTTCTGATTTTTAGGACTATATGCTTCATATCTCTGCTGCAATTTACTAGTTTTCAACCAACCAGTGTCTTCCCCTGTCCTACCCTGCACTTTAACCTGCAAATTCTTCTCAAAACATATCACAAAACTCTCATTAGACTGCTCCAAAGGCAAAGGAACCAATTGATATCTAACAACATCTTTATGCACCAAATATGTGTTATGAAATCCATCATGCAATGTCCTCCTAGCATACTACCATGGTCTCTCCAAGATGATATGACCACAAGCCATTGGAATGACATCACAAAGCACCCTATCATGATAAGATTCAATTGAAAAATCTACAAAAGCTCTCTTACCAATCTCTACATGTTGCCTTTGAGTTACCCAAGTGGCCTTGTAGGGAGTAGGATGAACAAATGTTTCAATCCCTAACTTGGTTACCATATCAACTGAAACTAAATTGCTATGTGACCCTGAATCTATGAGTAATCTGCATATTTTACCATGACTGAGACAATTAGTCTTAAAGATAGTTACCTTTGACTCTTGATGAAGTCTTTCTCCTTGCTTGACCATAAGAAACTCACCATCAATCACAGGGTCTGCCATGAATGTTTTGGTTCCTCCTTTTCTTCTTCGTCTTGTACTAAGTTAGCTCTCCTATCTCTACCCCTATCAGCTTGTTCCCATTTAGGATACTTGAAGGAAGGATGCCCTAGTTCATTGCAATTGAAACACCTACCTATGAATGGTCCTCTACCTTGAACAAATCTGCCTCCTCCTCTAGGAGTGTATCCTCCTCTTTGATCAGAAAACACCTCTTTGCCTTTGTCATTGCTGCTCTTTTCATTGCTGCCTTGTCCTTGTTCTCTATTACCTCTGCCCCTGTTTGAACTACCTCCTCTTCCACCATTGTTTGATCTTTCTTGCTTCCTCTTCACCTTTTCTTTTGCTCTAATGGCCAACTGAAAACATTCTCCCAATGTCCTTGGCAATTGCAAACCAATCTCATCTTGTAGATTGTACCTCAAGCCATTGATGTACCTGGCTATTTTCTCATCCTCTTCTTCATAACCTCCTCTGATACTAAGCTTGTGAAATTGCTCAGTATAGGACATAACATCCAAGTCCTTTTGCTTTAAATTCTGCCTCATCCTTTTCACATGAATGGTATAATCAGATGGTAGGAATGACCAAACTCTTCATCCTTGCCCATGTAGAGACTTTTTCCAATCCTCTAGCCATCCTATCATTCTAAAAACTAGTCCACCATGTCAATGTTGTGCCTCTCAACTTGGTTTTGGAAAACTTAACCTTCCTCTCTTCATCCATCTCCTCAAACTCAAAGTAGTTCTCTAAGGCATCAAGCCATCCTAACACCTCTTCACTATCCATCTTCCCTTGATAGATAGGCAAGTCTATGTGACTCTTTCCTCCATGACCTTGTACTGCCTTCAACAATCTCAGTAACCTCCTTTCCTAGGGTCCTCTCTGTCTGCTTGTTGTTGATTTACCCTCACATGCTCTTCATCTTCATCATTGTCTTCTTGGTCTTCTTGGTCTTCTCTCCTCCTACTCCTCTCAAGGTTATTTATCCTTGCTTGCATGGTCTCTCTCTCCCTTCTCCATTTCCTTTCTTCTCTTGCTCTGGCCTGCTCTCTTGCTGCTTCTTGTTCCCTTCTTTCTCTTCTCTCCCTTTCCAAGATTTCCTTCAACTCTTCCAACTCTCTTGCCAATTGATTTTTAGGTGCCATTGTAATTCTTCAATCCCTAAAGGACCTAATCACTGCTTTGATACCACTCTGATGCAGAGGGTCAGGAACTTTGAAAGAAACACAAAGATTTCAAGGATTAAAGGTTGCAATCTCAAGCTATCTCCCAAGCACCCTAATGGAGACAAGGCTTAATGATGCACTAATCGCTTGTATGCTCTCTTTATGGACCCAAACCCTTGGAACACCCTTAAGAGACTTAAGCAAACTTTTTTTGTATGATTTCAAAGCCCAACCCTCTAACTTAGACACAAAACCAATTTTTTCACCTTAACTAGGCTACTAGCCAACTAGGCCTCTAGCGAAGGATTTTTGACTTTGCACTCAAAATTTCCAAAGGAGCCTCCAATCTAATGATTGTTTTAGATGTGGCTTGTGATGAAAAACAACATATCCAAACCTTGATATCACTTGCTTTAGACAAACCCTTCCAAAATTTGTTGTCTCCTCAAAAACTAGGCCTAATTAGCCCTCTTTTCCAAAGCAACCCCTCTTTAAACTCAACCCCTGACCATGAAACTTTCAACAGTCCCTTAAAATGACTCAAAACCAAGGATTCCAAGTTTTTAGACCTCTATGACACATCTAACATGCTCAAACACAAAACCCTCCTTAACTTGCCTCAAAACTAGGGCTTCTTGAAAACTAACCTTCCAATCACTTCCAGAACTTTCTCATTGACTCTACACCATTAGGACAACATATTTAGTCTATCCCAACTCAAAAAAACACCTCTCATTAAGGCAGATCTTCTGCTGCTATACCCTAGCCTCCATCTTCAAGCACTTTGCATTGTGAAATCTTGGTGTACACCTTAATATTCCTCTTTCCTGCACATTAGTTTGTCAAATATATATGATACATGTTAGGAATGATCCATTTCACAGGTCACAACATCATTTTTCCTTGAAATGGATCAATCATCCATGAAAAACCTCAAAATTAGTGAAAAATCTGCACTTTCTTGAGGATAGTCAGAAATAATATACAAAGAATTGATTGTTGTTGCTTTCAGGACATTCAAATGACTTCAAAACAAGTTGATACAAGTCCCTAAACCATCCTACTAAACAAATCTTCAATAGAAATTAATAAATCATCAAAAGAGCACAAGAAAAATGCAAGAAATTGCTATTTTTTTGCTTCTTCCTGTAGCAGTCTGTACAAATTCCGTACCAGCAACCCAACCAACGTAAAATTTAATTCTCAACCTTTTTAAGATAATTCCCCAACTGCTCAAACCATTTGGAATTGGTTTGATTACATTAAAGTTGCTAAAACATCAAAAACACACTTTCTCGCCAAAGTTGGATTTTGAAAATTTGAATTCTCAACTTGAAATTTATTGAACCCCTATCAACTATAAAGCTTCTAAACTATTACATGGCATTATTCAACCTTATTTGACATTATTAAAGCAATATATTCCTATCTAACCTCCTAGAACATGATTGTTCCATTTACATTGCAATTTGGTCCTAGGATCCTTATTAGAACCCTTAGGACTTTTGACCTCTTTAATGTGTTCACCCATTCCAAAGGCCATTATAGGCTCCAAGATATCATAATTGATGCTTTGAGGTGATTGATAGGTCTTCAAGACCCCTGGTGATTGATAGGTCTTCAAGACCCCTGCATTCTCCTATCTCTGAAGAGTTCCTTGAAGAGCTTGGGTGCTCCTGCACCAATAGATCTCAGCTCTCCAAATGGATTGACACCGTCTGCTCCCAATGAAAGCCTGCGATTACGAGGTTCTTCTTTAAAGTGTGGCCATTTTTCCTCCATGTCCGTAAATGCAGAACCATCCAAAATCATTCGAAGAATGTCATCTCCACTTTTATTCCCTACATGGTAATCCATAAATTGTGCTAGCTTTCCTTCAATAATCGTTGCATACATGGAATAAATGGGAATATAACGAAGAACCTTGCAAGGCACCTTTTTTGTTAGTTGATCTCTTCGATATCTACTGATATGACATTCTGGGCATTCTGTTGCAAATTCCTATTGTTTATGATATATAATATGATCATTGGGACATGCATCTATTTTTTGATACTCCATTCCGATATCTTTCATAATGGCGAGGATAAATCGTGTAGGCAAGGTAAAATATTTGATGGTGGTAACAAAAATTCACCAATCAATCTACAACAAAAAATAATTTGTTAATATAAAGAATATTAATGGTACATATTTCATCTATTTTACTGAGTGATGAACTAACAACGGTAAAATAGATAAAAAGTGGTATATATGACATATACCTTAACGTAAGTGAGATTGCTATGTTTGATAAAACCATTCATAACCTTCAAGTTCAACAACAACAATACAACGGAGAGAAGAGTTGTTTGGGAGCCTTCATAAAGGGGCTCATATGCCTTCTCAAGTATAGGTAAATCATGAACATCATCAAAGTCATCTTGATCATCATGATCGGCTCTACCACTAAATGATAAGCTGGATCCATTAATGATGGTTATGCATCTTTAGCTGTGTTTTCGACTTTATGATCATCTTCTTCCATAGGATCGTGCTTCATCTTAGTATTCACAGCTCCATGTTCGTCCGCTTGCAAAACCACATTCTCTGGGCCTTGATAATCCATATCATCTGCCCTAGGGTTCCCCACCTTTATAATAATGATAGACACAAATAAACCATGATCATGATCTAGTGATTATATATATAAAATGTTAAAACGATATAAACATTTACAAATTCAATCAATATAAACACATATAATGAACAACTTACCAATGGACGATAATAATGCCCCCCTTCAACGTGACCATGCTGCCTGCAATGTTTCTCAGCTATTGTGATTAAAAGTCATCTCATATTTAAGCCCTTGCAATTATTGCAAGGACAATAACATTTCCCATCACCCTTTCTTTTCAATCCCCAATACAATCCATCCAGTATCTCTTCATTTTGTTTCTAGACTAATATTATCTAACATGATTTTTCTTTACCAAGCTTGACTATTTAGATCTTCAAAATATATCAAACTCACACTCCAATAATTTATATTCATAGACAGGTAAAAAAATCTAATAATTGTGATATTTTACACCTTGGATCGCAAACTTCCTACAACGATAGAGGTAGCGAGCTAGTAAGAGCAAGTGACCCATTCCTAAGGAGCAACAAGTCAGAATCATCAATGCTAATGTCAATATAGATTTATCCTTTTAGTTAAAGATGCAATGTGTCACTTCTTATGACGAGTTTATCCCTAGGGCCCTCAATATTGAGAGAGCCCTAATCGCACAAGGAAGCACATACTAGTAGAATTTGGAAAATAAATGACTAAGTGACTAAAAAATTTAGTCACAACAACTAAAAATGACTAAATTCTGCTCATTTTTTGCAACTCAGCTATAAGTGAGTAAATAAATTACTAGTTTGATCGTTGATTAAAAATTATTTAGTCACACAAATAAAAATGACTAAATAGTTAGTCATTTATTTAGTCACAATCCATTTGAATAAATCATTTAAGGAATCCAGAATATAGCCCACCAAAATACTCTAAAACTTTAATAAACATACCCTAAAACCTACTCCAAAATCTTATTTGCAGGTGTAGCCCACCAAAATGGAGTTTTCATTTTAATAAACATACTCTAAAACCTTCGTCAAAACATTATTTTCAAGCATAGACCACCAAAATGGAGAAGTGTTTCCGTAAAGAATGACAGAGAACGGTGAGGAGATGTATGTGAAAGGAGGCATATGATTCATTGTTGTTTATCTCATTCCTGCTCTGCTCAACAAATCTTACATTATTCCTGCTACTATTTGTAATCTAGGTATTTACTCGACATATATTTGCATAATCTCAAATTCCTTGAGAGGCTTTTGAAGTATCAATGTATCCTATATAGGGTTTAAAATGATTTCTTTTAATTAATTAAATAAATAAATGATGTATTTCCCTGTAATTAGATAATGTAGAGATCTCCTAAATCTGCCCCAGCACACTATCCTCTTTGGCATTATATTCATTACTCCAAATACTAGGGTTTTGCATGTGACATCTTTAATGTCTTCATGACTGTGGATTTTAAATAGATCTCATTCTTTTCTTTAATGCTTTTCATGGTAACCCCTGAGTTCCATAATCCAC
>VDFB02000002.1:94932279-94965060 GCA_007258455.2 Sequoia sempervirens | reverse complement strand
CTCTCTCTCAAGTCTCTCCCTCCTACCCCCTCTCCCTCTCACTCACTCCTATGTCTCTCCACTCTAACCTTGGCCCTCTACCCTTAACCCTTAAATCCTTAAACCCTCAAACTCTCTACCCTCTTTGTCTCTCCCTTTCCCTCTACCATACACACTCTCTCTCTCTTTTCCAACCTCCACCTCCTAATTACTGTTAGGTATATCTATGCACAAATTAGATATCTGATTTGTAGCACTAAAATCCTACTGTTAGAGAGCATTATAAAATTGTTTTATTTAAAAAAAATCATATCAGATATCGGATTTAGTCGGATATCCAATTTGTGGACCATACCAAAACCCCATATGGCCCATTTTTTGCATTCCAACGGACCCTACATTCTTTTTGTAGGCTTTTCAGGCGACAAATGTGCGGTTTCAGATGGGAAGAGACAAAGATCAACTTTTCAGAGCATCTTGTACTCAAATTTGTCATAAACAATGATTTTTCGACATCTTTTATGAGGTATAATGGGGAGCAACAGTCGTCGAAAGCATAAACGTAAGAGAAAGCTTACAAAAGAACAAATTGAAGCATGTAGACAAAAAGATAAAGAAGGTCATAGGAAGAGAAGACAAGGTATGTTAAATATTGGTGAATATGAGCCCTATGGTCTTTCAAGTGAAGAGGAAATTGAATATGTACAAGGTGAAAATGTTGAACATGATATTGAAATTGGGAATGAAAATGTTCAAATTGATACTCAAAATGTTCAAGCTAAAAATGTTGGAATTGAAGATGTTGAACATGATATTCAAATTGGGAATGAAAATATTGAAATTGATAATGAAAATGTTCAAGGTGAAAATGTTGGATTTGAAGATGTTGAATATGATACTGAAATTGGAAATGCAATTATTCAAATTGAAGGTGAAAATGTTGGAATTGAATATGTTGAACATAATATTCAACTAAGTGTAAATTATGTTTCACCAGATTACATGAGAAAAGAAGAACCTTGAGTGGAAGAAAGACATATTCCAAATTCAAGACCTTCAAGAACCCCTAAATGGTTACTTGAAATTGATGAGAACATTATAAAAAAATTTGAAGGCAAGAGGTCAACATGAACCATTCGGTTGTGGGCTAGAAGACTTTGCATACAATATTTTAACGATAAGACATTGACTGAGCAATGCCAATTTTTTGTACAATTGCTAAAGATGCATAAGATGAGACCTTTGCTTGCCAAATTAAAGATTCATGTAAACAAGACGACCCAAAAAAATTCTATTATTGTCAAAAATCTTTTTAATGCTTTCAAGTCTATTGGAAAAAATAACAAGGAAAAAGATAAGAGAGTTGCTCAGAGAGTCATTACAACTGCCCTAGTAAGCCATCAATTGAAAAAGGCTCACTTTATGAGACAAACTTGTATTGATTTTGACATAAATCATAAAACTTTGGATAAAGAACTTGCAAGAAGAGAAAGAATAGATGATCCTCTTCAAAATGATACATGGGCTTTTTCCGGGAGGCTTCCACATGTTGATAAGAAGCTAACCGATAATGTAAAGAAGGTAATTCAACAATTTTGGCATGATAACTCTAGAGTATCACCCAATGCAAAGGATGTTTTAAAGGTAGGAGGAATTGGGAATCGAGGTCGTACACCACATCCTAAACATTTCTTGGAATCAAGCCAAACAATGTTGTTCAAAAAAATTATTGAAACACATCCAAATATGGAAATCTCACAAAGAACTTTTGAAGGTTCGAAGCCATTTTATTGTGTGCCTCTTAAAATTCGTAATACTTGCTATTGCAAATACCATGTGGAGTTTTCAATGTACCATGAACTATTATGCTATATCTGTTCTACTTTGCATACTAATGAAATGTTGCAGGAGTGTGGTGCAATGCATCTTCCGAAATCATCAAGGGACTTGCTAGATATTTTTTTATGTTCTAGAGATGATGGTTGCTTTTTCTATAGAAATGATTGTTTAAATGCAAAGTGCTCACAATGTGGTGGCTTGTCAAAGTTTGTTCAACGTTTTCTTGAGGGTTCTGAACATGAATTTGGAAAGAAGCTTGTTGAAAAAAAGAGATATGAGATAGTCAAATATACTTTGAAGAGTGGAGGTGAAGGTTCTAGATACGAGTTGGTTTCAAAAGAATGCAGTGTTGCTGATTTTATTTCAGATTTTAAGGACAATCTTTTCTACAAGTATACAAGGCATAGTCATAGGTCTCAGTGGTTGGATCAACAATTCAGAATGTGTAAGGACTCTTTTCCAATTGGCACTATTATATCAGTGGTTGATTTTGCAGAAAACTATACACATTGCAACCACAAAATGAGGTACAATCTCAGTATTACAATTCCATTCAGATTGCTATATTTGTCCACATAACATTTAGACATGCACTTGATAGTACAAAGGAGGATCGAAAGATAATCAGAGAGTATCATTTTTATATGAGTGATGATAGATCTCACTAATCTAAGATTGTCCAACATTGTTTCGAGAATTTTTTTGAGTTCTTACAGGAGCATGATATAGCACTGGGCCAACATCTCATTTGGTCAGATAATTGCACAGGTCAATTCAAGAAAGCTCGTATTTTTTATTGGTTGAGTAGAATGCATGTAGAGAGGGGTGTACCTCATGTTTGGAGTTTTTTTGAAGCTGGACATGGAAAAGGGGAGTATGATGGAGCAGGTGCATGCGTAAAGAGAGCTCTAGTTAAGGAGAAATTGAAGATTTCAGTAGAAAAATTCAGTGATGCACGTTCTATAGTTGATTGGTGTAGTTCAACATTGTCACAGGGAGGGACACTTGATTCAACAGTGCACAGATTCTTTTGGTTCATTGAGGAGGGTACAATAGGAGGCAAATTGGATTGTCATACAATCAAAGATTCTTCAAAGATGCATTCATTTCGAAGCTTAGATGCAGGCACATGGACCATTTGGACACGAGAATTGGCTTGTTCTTGTCAGAGTTGTATTCAGTGCGAGTGGGATCAATGCGAGTCAAGTGAGTGGGTGGATACATGGGTTCCATAGTATCTAACTCCATTATCTCAAACAATATCCATGACAAATGACACAATGGAAAGTTCAGTTTATTATGACTGACTTTCAAATCTACTACATCCAGGACATGTTTTTGCAGTTGTTGCACTGCAGGGGAATGAAGAGAGATCAGACTATTGGTTGGCTCGATGTCTGCAAGTAAAGCATAAGCTAACAAAACTAATGGAAGATGATGATGGGTTCATGTATCCTACAGGTTCAATTATGGTTGTAGGAACTTGGTTGCGAACATATATGGTTAGAAAGAATGGCATACCTGCATTTGAAGACTACGAGAAACACAAAACCATTCTCATGTATTCACACCTTGTTATAGCAAAAAATGTTAAGTTGTTGAAGCATCATGCTAGACCAAAGACAAAACAACTATGGGCACTTAGTAATGTTGATCATGAAGCAATATTGGATACTCTTAAGCAAAGAGATGACCCTTCAGGCACACTTGAATAAATTTTTCAAGAATGGAAGGTACAATGCTTAGGTTCATTATGCTTAAGTTCATTAATTTCATTATGAATCATCAATTAGGTCATTTATAATTTAATATAGATTGGTTATTCTAATCATCTTTTATATTGTGACAATATAGATTTCTCATTTGACAAATTTTGTGATATTTTTGGCATGATTGATCATGGACCTGCTATAACAATAGCTAGCTTTGATCCTTTTAGATAGGTATGCGAAAAATTAGAATAATATAGATTGGTTATTCTAAGCGTCTTTTATAGTTTGCATTACCATCTCATCATCAATTAGGTCATTTAGAATGATATAGATTGGTTATTCTAAGAATTTTTTATAGTTTGCATTACCAATTCATCATCATTCAGGTTGTTTAGATTAATATACATTTGTTAGTTTAAGCATCTTTTCTATTGTGACAATATAGATTTCTCATTTGACAACTTTTGTGATATTTTTGGCATGATTGATCATGGACCTGCTACAACAATAGCCAACTTTGATCCTTTCGGAGAGGTATGCGACATATTACAATAATATAGATTGGTTATTCTTAGCATCTTTTATAGTTTGCATTACCATCTCATCATCAATTAGGTCATTTAGAATAATATAGATTGGTTATTCTAAGCATTTTTTATATTTTTCATTACCAATTCATCATCATTCAGGTTGTTTAGATTAATATAGATTTGTTAGTCTAAGCATCTTTTTGTTGTGACAATATAGATTTCTCATTTGACAACTTTTGTGATATTTTTGGCACGATTGATCATGGACCTGCTGCAACAATAGCCAGCTTTGATCCTTTCGTAGAGGTATGTGACAGATTACAATAATATAGATTGGTTATTCTAAGCATCTTTTATAGTTTGCATTACAATCTCATATTCAATTAGGTCATTTAGAATAATATAGATTGGTTATTCTAAGCATCTTTTATAGTTTGCATTACCAATTTATCATCATTCAAGTTGTTTAGATTAATATAGATTTGTTATTCTAAGCATCTTTTCTATTGTGACAATATAGATTTCTCATTTGACAACTTTTGCGATATTTTTGGCACAATTGATCATGGACCTACTACAACAATAGCCAACTCTAATCCAATTGAAGAGGTATGTGACAAATTACAATAATATAGATTTGTTATTTTAAGTGTCTTTTATTCTAAGCATCTTTTCTATTGTATGTAGTTTAACTACTACCTTGATGGTTTGTACAGGTGCTTGTCAGTCCAGAATGTGAACATACTACTCTTGTGGAAGACTGTGCCTTGAATGCCTCCAATAGGAAAATTTTGTAAAATTTGAATTTTGAAATGTGAAACAATGTAAAAAGGTCATAACTGTGTATGGGCATCATTTATATCTAGGTGTATGCTTTGTTACTGTTATTGGGACAATTCTATAATAACTTATTGTAATTAATCGAGCTACAACCAAAGGTTTTCTTCCTGGTTCTTTCCTACCGGTATGCTCATTTGAACCAGGTTTTGTAATATCTCCTATTTATATATAATAAATTACAGTGGCTTGCCACTTTTTCCAAAAAAAAATGTAAAAAGGTCATGCGAAGGTCATTTCCAATGTAATTGAGTCTTTGATCTAGCAAAGTGGAAACAAGGTATTTGGGTGTGCATAATGTTCAAGTTGATTGGGTAAGAGTTTTTTGATGCAAGAGCTAGGTGGCTTTAAACAACATAATTACAATTAAAGATGACATTGTTAGAACCTGCACAAGCTTGATCCAACCTTAAATTTTGCTTCCCCCACATTTCATTGACGTTACCATGTTGTAACTCACCAACTCAACTACATACCTTTCTAGCTCTTTAAACCCAGTTAGTCACCTTATACAGTCCTAATAATATCTACCATGGCCATTCCATCCAGCTATAGACTGTACAATAGATGGTATGGCCTTTTAGCACTTTGGACTCTTAAGGGAAATTGTCGGTCCAATGTAGCTCAGAGTGATTCAGCATATTTGGGTGCAAAACAAGACCAGCCCTAGCATAAACATACCCATACGGGCGTGTTGGAACAATCTGTTTGGTTGTACGAGTTGCAGAATGAAAGTTGCACCACTTTGCAACTTTACACTGCTTGCATCTGACAACTTTTCCCTCCACTGAAAATTCATCACCATAGGAAAATTCCTTAGAGATAGCAAAAACCGAGAGAGGCTTTTGTAGATAGTCCCAACACGATCCCATATCCTCAGACGAAGAGTATGTAAGCCTCATAGTCTCTGAGAAATAACCCTTCAAAGATTGTTGTCTTTTAGCACTTTGAACTCTTAAGGGAAATCATTGGTCCAATGTAGCTCAGAGTGATTTGGCATATTTGGGTGCAAAAGAGGACCATCCTTAGGATAAACGTACCCATCTGGACGTGTTGAAACAGTCCGTTTGGTCATACAAGTTGCAAAATGAAAGTTGCACCACTTTGCAACTTTACACTGCTTGCATCTGACAACTTTTCCCTCCACTGAAAATTCATCACCACAGAAAAATTCCTCAGAGATAGCAAAAACCGAGAGAGGCTTTTGTAGATAGTCCCAACACGATCCCATATCCTTAGACGAAGAGTATGTAAGCCTCACAGTCTCCGAGAAATAACCCTTCAAAGATTGTTGTATTTTAGCACTTTGGACTCTTAAGGGAAATCATTGGTCCAATGTAGCTCAGAGTGATTTGGCATATTTGGGTGCAAAAGAGGACCATCCTTAGCATAAACGTACCCATCTAGACGTGTTGGAACAGTCCGTTTAGTCGTACGAGTTGCAAAATGAAAGTTGCACCACTTTGCAACTTTACACTGCTTGCATCTGACAACTTTTCCCTCCACTGAAAAGTCATCACCACAAGAAAATTCCTCTGAGATAGCAAAAACTGGGAGAGGTTTTTCTAGATGGTCCCAACACGATCCGATAGCCTTGAATAAAGAGTCTATAAGCCTCACGGTCTTTGATAAATAGCCCTTCAAATATTGTTTCCTTTTAGCACTTTGGACTCTTGAGGGAAATCGTCGGTCCAATGTAGCTCAGAGTGATTCGACATATTTGGGTGCAAAAGAGGACCATCCCTAGCATAAACGTACCCATCTAGACGTGTTGGAACAGTCTGTTTGGTCGTACGAGTTGTGGAATGAAAGTTGCACCACTTTGCAACTTTACAATGCTTGCATCTGGCAACTTTTCCCTCCACTAAAAATTCATCACCACAGGAAAATGCCTTTGAGATAGCAAAAACTGAGAGAGGTTTTTGTAGATGGTCTCAACACGATCCCATAGCCTCTGAACAGAGAGTCTGTATGCCCCACGGTCTTCGAGAAATAGCCCTTCAAATATTGCTTTCCTTTTAGCACTTTGGACTCTTAAGGGAAATCGCCGGTCCAATGTAGCTCAGGAGTGATTCGGCGTATTTGGGTGCAAAAGAGGACCATCCCTAGTGTAAACGTACCCATACGGACATGTTGGAACAGTTCGTTTGGTCGTACGAGTTGTGGAATGAAAGTTGCACCACTTTGCAACTTTACACTGCTTGCATCTGGCAACTTTTCCCTCCACTGAAAAGTCATCACCATAGGAAAACGCCTTCGAGATAGAAAAAACTGAGAGAGGTTTTTGTAGATAGACCCAACACGATCCCATAGCCTAAGACGTAGATTCTATAAGCCTCACGGTCTCTGAGAAATATCCCTTCAAAGATTGCTGCCTTTTAGCACTTTGGACTCTTAAGGTAAATCGTCGGTCCAATGTAGCTCAAAGTGATTCGACATATTTTGGTACAAAAGAGGACCATCCCTAGCGTAAACGTACCCATCCAGACGTGTTGGAATAGTTTGTTTGGTTGTACAAGTTGCGGAATGAAATTTGTACCACTTTGCAACTTTACACTGCTTGGATCTGGCAACTTTTCCCTCCACTGAAAAGTCATCACCACAGGAAAATGCCTCCAAGATAGCAAAATCCGAGGTTTTTGTAGATGGTCTCAACACGATCCCATAGCCTTGAATGGAGAGTATGTAATCATCATAGACTCTGAGAAATATCCCTTCAAATATTGCTTCCTTTTAGCACTTTGGACTCTTAAGGGAAACTAGTGGGCAACAGAGTTAACTTCTTCACAAACTTGATTTGAAGTAATTTCATTCTTTTTTGTGCATTTAAAAGACATTTTGACTGGAGGTCGGTCTATGAGCCCTGTTCGAAGGGTTTGAGTGCATTTAAAATGGAGTTTTAAACCTTCCACCCTAAAAGTGACCTCTAAATAACTTCAAACACCTTAACTACCTCATTCTTATTCATTTATTTTGAAAACAAGCATTTTAATTCCAAGAGGTTGAGCTTTCATTTTTTCTTGTTGGATTGAAAGCGTACCATGACACAACTTTCTTTTTTCAAAAATTGTTCAGCATCATTGAACTAAGAATTTATCACACATCTGCAGAGAAATAGAGGAGTACTACAAACTAAAACACATTGCACTTCGGTTCTCATTGACTTGATGTACTCTCCAACATCTCTCTTCTCTCATGTGGAGAGTTAGAACTGCTTGGCCATGCCTTTTCATCATTAGGGAAGTTTTTCTCTTTTTAACAATGTCAAAAGCATGGCTACATAGAGATTAGGAAAAAGACCCTTCCTTTTAGATTAGCAATGCATGGAAGATTCAAAAAGTATCCTTGATATTACAAAAGGTATGTTTTGATACACTTCGCATGAACAAGAAGACCCTAAAAGCAACCTCTAAATCACTTCAAACACCTTAACTACCTCATTCTTATTCATTTGTTTTGCAAACAAGAATTTTCATTCCAAGAGGCTGAGCTTTCATTTTTGCTTTCAAAGAAAAATCTTCCTATGACACTATTACAATGCACAAGTAAACCAGATTTTGTATTGTGGACCTATATTAAGCTACCACTCTCAAGACCAATGTAACAATGATACAAAATAACGTTTGAGACTGGAAGAAGACATCAAAATGGCTAGTGTACTATAAAAATTCTTATGATTTCTGAAGAATGTTGATAACTCTACTCAGTTGGCTTCTTTTTCAATATCATACAAATTGAACCCTGCCATCAATAGAGTCTGTATATCAAGCTACAACAATTCAAGTTTCAACAATGAATATTTATCATGCATGTTTTAAATGGCATTCAAGTTTATAGTGGTTTTTTTGTTTATATGATGTTATGTGATATTCTAATCCTAATTCATTCTTCTAGGCTGCATATATATATATATATATTATTTTTACATGTTTTCTCCATTGTACGACCCCTACACCATAAGTAAATGGATGCATAGCATGTGGAATGACGGGGCAGCAGGCCTGAGACCCCTTTAAAGTTTGTTTGAGTGCTTTCTTTTCATTTTTTGTGAGTTTTGTGCCAAGTTTCCTCAAAGAAATGTGGTCTCATAGAATTCCATGACAAGAAAATGCAATTGATAGCTACTCCTAGTTATTAGTTATGTAATGTGAAGTAATTGCATAACTGCATAGGTTGACTTTGTAAAAACTATATTGTAATTGAATTTTTTTCATCTATCAGCATCTAGTTGTTACTTATGCAATGTGAAGTAATGCTTTGAGTTTGAAAGATGTGCAATGCAATGTAATCAACAATATGAATATAAGCTACATAATATAACCATTTTTTTAATGCTATTGTACATTGATATTTAACCATTGCCCACTTGATTAAATTTTCAAAGAGTTTAATCATGCACATGAGGAGGAAATTAAATTTTGATTGTCAACTTCTATATATCAAATTATCCAATAATCAAGTGTATGTCCATATACAAAAATGGCATCAATGCCAACTCAAAAAAAGTTTTACAATATGTGGCATATGCCATCTCGGTATCTATTCAAAATTTACATGCCAAAATGTCTATCTCATCCTAAACTACTGGTGGATCATCAAAATGGAGCCTCTTTGAAGCACTCGTTGGCTCTGAAGGTAGTTGCACAAGAAAAAGTCAAACCACAATTAAGATTAGTTATACTATATAATTTAAAGTCAAATAATTAACATAAAAATCAATATACATTGAATTATAATTGAACTCTAAATTTGAAATCTTGATTTCCTGAAATATATGTCTCTTCGAAGGGTCAGGAGTACTAGAATATGCCCCTCTCAAAGAACCAACCAAACCAACTTTTGTAACGTCAATCTATATATGTGAACAAAAGCATAAAATCGATCCAAGTTAGCATACAATTGTTAATAATAGGAACATATTTACCAAGCACAAAATAAAATAAACACATACCTCTTTAGGTTGACCTTTTTCTTTATCTCCTTTAGGTGTTTCAACACCTCCTCCTTCAGGTGTTTGAATACATACTCGTTCAGGTGTTGTGACACTTGTCAACAATGATGTATAGCTCACAACCGCCTGTACATAAAAATGACAAGTACATATGAAACTACCAATCTATGTCGATGTATGCATAATCAATAAAAGATCTTATAAATCTTAATTCAATCAAATTTGAGTTCAATTACCTTTCCCTTATCTAACATTGTGCCTCCATATACTGGAGAGAGTCACTCCTCGCTCACACTAGGTGTTTCCTACAAGCAAATAATAAGATAAACATATAAGTTAATATATAATTTCATTAATGACAATTCAAATGACAAGCAAGTATACAGTAAAAAAATGTAAATGAGTGAGTGTGAAAATACATACTGTGTGCGTGTCGAGGCCAAATGAAATGGCCCTAAGGGTGCTATCAGTCACCCGTGTGAGCTCCTCCTCAGAAATTAACTGTTAAATAGACCATGTAAATAAATATTAGTACTTGATACTATCTCTTATTAATATTCATTTTTAAAAAAATGCAAGTTATGAATTTACACCTTAAATGTTACCTATGTAACTATTCCAATGTCCACCTCTCTAGTAGGAGAGGACTTTGTAGGGTGTGCTCCACTCCCCTGCGTGTGATCTCCTATAATCTCCACATCCTGGATGTCATAATTAGAAGTTTCTAATGGATGCTCAACAGGTTGTACAATAGGACCCAAGCATATCTGGTGGCACGTATTTCAAATATGTGGCACACAAATATGTGGACCCAAGGAGGATGATGTAGCAGCATTGGATCCATTGCCAACATCACTAGAATTTGGTTGAGCTACTGAAGAAGCATGAGAAACCAAAAGACCACTCAAAGAATGAATGGCCTAGATAGTCTATGTGGCTGCATCCTCCGTAATATCTGGATGTTATACTGTAGGTGGTGGAGGAAGGGGAGGAAGGGGAACATGTGGGCACCTAACTACTCTAATTGTCCCTAGCCTATCTTGGGGCATACCTGCACCAACACCCTAGAAGGGTTTAATGTCAAAGTAATTGACATGATGCCCTAACAAAAACTCAGCGTATAATTTTTTAATAAAGTAAAAAGGTACATCAAGATTATTGTTGGGTGGTTTATCAAAAACAATACACCAACGATCCCAAAAGTTATCTACTATGCCCCTATGAGTGCACCATTTTATAGAAAGTTTTGGTTTGTTAACATTAACTGGAAAACTAGTGCAGGGGCTAATAAATAAAGAGGCTATTTGGGCTTTTGTTATTTGGAGATTTTTCACATCATCATAAGACAATCCACATGCATAATATTTCCTCATGGTTTCTCGCCATGAATGAAAGGCATTATGTTGGGTGGAGAGAGTTTCGACATTTCTAATTATTTCTCTCAATGTGGTTGACATATGGGATAATCGAGGAATTTTCTTATAAACATCAGAAATGCCCCTCAATTGCTCTAATTTTTCACCAATTAAGTCTTCAATTGATGGTTGCGGAGGTGGTGGAGCATTTGGCATTTTTGCATTTTGACTCTCAGCTGGTGGATTTTCATTCTCAACTGGTGGAATTTGTGCATTCTCATTCTCAGCAACCATAATGCCTGATTAAAGTTAAAAACTAATTAATCTAATTAAAAAACCCTACTTTTTAACAAAAATCTATAGCCCATTCTCATTCTCAACATGTATTAAGCCCATTCCAATGCATGACTTTCCCCATAGCCACCTGCATGTGTGTGAGTGCATACCAGACATGAGTGTATGTTCCTCACCTTTTGGGCCTTCTCACCTAGAAGACAACCATGAGTTCTATCACCTCAGAGTGAGTATACATTTTCTTTCTAGGAAAATAGCCTAGATCTGATCAACAACAAGATGGAAAAATGATCGAAGCTTGACCCAACTCTCTTTTTCCTTCTCCTTCTCTCCCTCTTCATTTACATCATTCTCATATGTGTTTCTTTGTGCTCATGTTTAGTTAGCCAAGGGATCTTCATCTTGGGGGCTTGATCATCCCTCTCGATGGTTGTTGTCTCATCTTGCTAGCATTAGTTCATTGGAACCCCTCTTGATTGCACGTGGATCTACTTTAGTGTGAATTTTAAGTAGGTTCATCCTCTCACTAAAGTGGGGACTAAATGTGGACACAAAAAAAGTAACCCTTCTAATTTTTCTCATATTTAGGCCCTCCTGGTGATTTTGGATTGAATTTTCCTTGATTTAATGTTGTAATGTGGCCAACACATTCACATTAGGTCTTGGGTCCTTGAAAATCAATAAGAATTTGATGATACATCTTGTAAAAGTGTTGTGAAATGTTGTAGTTCCTACTTTCACACTTTTCTAGGAAATTTTCACTATAATTCACTTAAATAACCTCTTTTTATCACTTACCAAGTCTTATTTTAAAGTGTTGTAAAGAGTTGTAACAAAATCTCACACTTTTCTAGGCTTGTCATCAATAATTTGATCCTTTCTTATGTTCAAATGACCCCTTAATGCACTTTCCGGTCCTACTTAAGTGTTTTTTGGAGAATAATCTCGTTAAACATCATTAAATACACTTTAATTTATGACACCCAGTAAAATTTCCCTGGTGGGACCAAGTTGCCACCTGGGGCGACTTAGTCCCACTGGGCACAAATATTAAAATTATTTTAAATTTCTAGCGGGATATTATTCTCTTAACCTTAAGGTCAACCTGTGATATGTTAGTTTTGAGAAATTTTGTAAAATCAAGTATAAATAAAGGATTTTCCCATCATTTTGAATCTTCTAATCTTCTAATTTTCTCAGTACCCCAATTAATCATTCTCAAGCTTTCTAGGCATTATCAAGTCTTCATTGGAGCATGTACTTGCACATCTTCAGATTTCTACATCAAGGGTTTGGTGAGTTGTAGCATTGCATGTTGTTCATTCATCATTCTCTCTTTATTTCATTTCATTTTCAAGGGTTTGATTACCAATTTGGGGTTTGACCAAGGAAAACCCCTATTCTCTAACCCTTAATCCTTTTTCCCCTCTTTGCATGTGTGTTTTTCAAGTCTTGTATGCATATTTTTTAAAGAGAAAGGTGTTAAAAGGTGTCCTCATTCCATCCAAGTCATTTAAGTCAACAAAATCCCTAAGAGAAGCTTGGAGACCTCTTGCAGCCCGATTTTTGTAGAATCAGAACTAGACACCTGTCAAGAAGAGAAGTGCAGACCAAGAGCTACAGGTTCCTGTCATAAAATTTCTAAAAGTTGAAGGTGGACTAAGTCGCCGTCAATGGAAAATTAGTCCCACTTCCAGGCTTAAAAAGTGATTTATGTATTTTTGGATACCCTTTTGGCTGAAACCTGTTCTGGCAGAATCTCCCTGAAACAGGACTAAGTCACCCAGCTTGGCATAAGTGTCCCAGTTGGCTTCAACAATAAATTTTGTAGGATTCCATAGCCTCTCAGCATCACATTCCAGTTTTCAAGTGCACCTCTCTAGTTTCATTCATTTTTGTTATTGTTTGTCTGAATTCTTAAGTATTTTTGCATACAACATTATGCTTTCAAACAACTTGCATTTATTAGGTTTTGCATTAATAATCAACATCTTTTATCAGTTTATTACATTTAGACATTGCATTTAGGCATATTTAATTCATACTTGCATTAGTTTTGAGTGGGGACATTTCCCATTTTGGCCCATCTCTCTCCTTGTAGGTAAAAAACCCTAGAAGTGTTAGAGAACCTTGGATGCCAAAATATTTGTCCACATACGACATGCTTCATATTTTGAAACCAGACACCATCATTACAATCCTATCAGCAAACACTCATTGATTAGCAAGAAGATCTAAAGGGTTGTTGATTCATTGGTCTAGTTACTCTTATCTTTATTATATTATCTTTGGTCATGTTACTATGCACCTTGAGGAAGTCCACAAGTGATGAGAGGAGCAATGATGGATCATGACCTTTTTCTCTTTGATTTTTGTTTGTGGTTTTTCTTGGAAATATGACTAGGGAAAATAATTTCCTTGTGTGTGATTGGGGCTCCATTTGTCATAATCAAAATATCCTATTCAAGTTAAAGGACATCTAATGTTTTCTTGCATCAGGACTAACATGCTTTGTGGGTACTTCCTCACATATTTTGACAAGGTTTTACCGTCACAGGTATGCGTCATGACATTCCTTGTCTACAATCAAATATCATGACAAGGAATGTCATGATTGGGTGCACAAGGAATGTCATGACGCATACCTTGGCGTCCATTATTCTTTGCCAAAATAAAAGACTCTATGATGATAATCATGCACTAAAATTAAAGCTCAAAATCTATCAATAAAGTCTCATATTAATTCATTTCATTTCATCCATTCCATTCCATCCTAATTTATTTGACTATTCTTCACTTCGTTTCTTCCAGCTAATATTTCTTCCATCCATCCTCATAGTCATCTCGGTGGCATGCTATGACACAAAAATAAATGTATCAACTCCATCATCCTGTATCCATAATCATGTTAGAACATCATATATCATATGCATAATGGTCATATATATTGCATAAAATACAAAAATATAGATAGAAAATGTTGCATTATATTTTAGAATCATCATCCATATAGCATCATATCAAATATGGCATAATATTTCCTAAACATATGATGTCATCATGCATATAGATCATACAACCATAATAAATCACATCATAGATCATAAACATTAGATATCCATACATCATGTCATACATATAAGCATATAATCCCATCATAGGTCATGTGCATCCATCCATGCATCACATCATGTATAAACATAAAATAGATCATATGCATCCATCCATACATAATGGACATCTATATATAATGTCATATACACGAGCATAAACATACATCATAAACTCATAATTCACATCATATAGGAATCATCGCATAATCATAAAATCACATCACATAGGTCCATCACATATAATCATGCATACAAAACATAACATATCATGTAGTCAATGCCAACAATGATGCATCTCATATATATCAAAAAATTGTGTCATAGTACAAAATTGAATGACTATAAAAAAATGGAGCTCATAGGCTCTATAAAAAATAATATGTCCATATACAAAAACCTGGCTATCCAAAGCTACCTCTGTCCTCTCCTGGTAAATACTCTAGTGAAGGCATTTCCTACCTCTGCATGGACCTAGATGGTCATTTCAGATCCCTGCATGGTAGAATGGGTGGTGGTTGATCATAAGGTGACCTCCTCGGTCCTAAAACTCCCCCACTCCTCTGAGACCTACAGGATTGAGATCTGCTAAATGACCTACTCTCTGTATAACTAGGAGATCTCTTTGATGCCAACACAACATCCTCATACAATCTCTGATAATACTCCATGGCTCTACCAGCCTAATATAACTGTCGTCCAAGGTTTGCAATGATTCCATTGATAGTATCAATGAACTGAAGTGATCGTTGTTCTGCCCTCTGAGCTTTGATAACTAATGTGTCTCTCTTAACAGTCAGATGAGCTACCTGTCCTTGTAGTACCAACACTTGAGTAGCTTGTGCCTTTAGTACATGTATCTGCACTTGTAGCACCTAGATCTGTGGCTAAGTACCCTATCCCCTATCATTTAAATCCTCCTCCATGATGTCTAAGATGGTCTTTCGGACTAGTACATTATGTAAGCCCTCATCCATGGAAATATCTCAGAAAACCTCCTTCGTCTCCACATCAACCCCCACATCTACATCCCACTCACCCTACACCTCCTCCTCCTAGAAAGGAGAATCCTACACCATGACATCCTCCTCCTAGCGAGGAGCATCCTCCACCCTAATCTCCTCCTTCCCCTCCTCCCTGGTCGGAGATAGTGGACTTTGAACAACTAGCAACACTCGACCTCTACCTCAACCCCTATCTCCACCCCTACCACCATCCCTGCCTTTGCCACCCCCTCTATCATCATCACCACTCCATCCTCCACCCCTACCACCATCACCTCTCCCTAATCCCCTCCCTCATAGCCTTCCCCGTGGACCCCTCCCAAGCCTATCAATAGGTGCTAGTAAATATGGATTTGTAAGAGGTACAGGCCTATGTTGGGCCTACTATGCATCATACTTAGGTGTCATACCCACATTTGCTAGCTTTACAGGGGCACCCCACTGAATCGCCTGAAGCTACTTGAACTCTTAGATGGATACTTGTACACTGATCATATATCCCTACTGAGACACCTCACAAGCTGACATCACAAAATCCACAACACCGACACTCCCCATATCTCTCCTTGAACTACTTGAGTACACACTTTGATAACTACATCTTAATAATATGTTGAATTTGGACATTGCACCCAATCAAATATCAAGTTTTCCTACAATATGGTAGATGCTCCCCATCATCCTCCCACATTGCATACTGCTTGTAGGGTCTCCATGTAAATGAATCCAATAAATCAATGACATGTCGCCAATATTTGACATCCCCCATATGATTTTGTGTCAGTGCTCCACCATCCATGTATACATTAGGTAACCTTGGTGGTAGGTCTCTGTCTATCATTGGTCTAAAGATGGTGATGTGCACCCAAACCATAAGAAATGTAGTACCACATATAATAGACTAAGCACCTCGATATGCAACATTATGCAGTTGAAAGTATAGCATGGCAAGCATACAGGGACCCTAAGCATATATTGTCCCCTCCATCATGTCAACGAGCATTTGACCCCATCCAATAGGAAATCCATGACCTCACCTGTTTGGTACAACAACCCCAATGATCACACTATAGACGATGACAATAAATCTCTCATACCTATTTTCTAGGGTGTCCCATTGGATCTCATACTCCTCAACACTAGATCCTCTATCTCAAAACAACACTGCATCACCACCAATCTGGAGTCAGGATCATATACTATACACTCGCCATGGATCAGGAGTTGAAGAATACACAATACATTCTCCAAGGTAATTGTCATCTCACTAGTTGATAGATGGAAGGAACTTGTCTCAGAGTGCCACCTCTCAACAAAAGTAGTAAGAAGACCACAATTAGCCTGAGTCTCTAGCATGAATGTAACATGGTACAAACACAATGCATGCAAGGTATCTCTATCTGTATCATCTAAGTGATCTCACAATCTGAAAGATGAGGGATGTACTTCATGTGTATAGATGGAAGAAGTCTCACCAGCACTCAAACAACACATTATGTCAATCAAGATGCTTAGACAAACCTATTGGACATTTTACACATCACAAATTTTATAAAATACTAAGTCAATTTTATTGTAAGAGAGGGGGACCACCGCATGCAAGACCCCAAGTCACAGAGGGTCAAGATGCAAGGGGCTTCCCTAATTTACCTCAGCTTAGTGCAATGTTTAGGGTATACGAGGTGAGGGTAACAAGGGCCTTAGGGCCTCTCAGTTATTTTGTAGGCCTAAAAGATAGGAAAAGGCTAGGCGAGCTGGTTTCTAGGTCTAACACTATGTCTCAGAAAGCTCTTTGTCTAAGGACAAAAGCACGATCTTTGGACAACAGCGCATCGCGCTGGCATCTCAAAATTGTGTTGTCATCCATACAACCAGACAACAACAAAGACGTGGTTAAGCCAACAAAACTAGCTAATGGCCCAACTAACAAACTAAAGGGCCAAAATGGCACAACTAAGTGAAATAAGTAATCTCTAATAGTGTAAAGTAAATATGCAAGAGTGATGAAGATAAGGAGAACCTCACCAAGGAACTCATTCGCTAGCTAATTCTTTGAGAAGCACACCCACCTACACACAACAAGAAGGAAAGTGTTGGGTGGCTATATAGGGGCCTACCTCAGTCAGACCCCCATTTAGGTGTTTCCACTGCCACAAACAACCAAAGAAATGAGATAAAGAAGCAATAAAGTAAAGAAATCACAAGAACTACAAAACAATACTATGCTACTCAACCAAATGATAGAGGAGAGGAGAGGGAAGCTTGCAACCTCCACCAAGAGCACTCAAGGATGCTTGGGCAAGAAATGAGAGGAACTCAAGCCTCTGTTGTAAATGACGTGGTCCCAAATGTGCTCTACCAAGTTTATGGAGTATGTCTATGGCTACAATGGAATGCTTGAAATACTTGGAAGTGCTGGATTGAATGCTTGAAGTGGTGTAGAGTGAGATTAATGCTTGGGAGAAGATGTGAAGAGTTCTAAAGAGTTTTCAAGAAGTTGAAATGCAAGTTCAAAGAGTGAATATCAAGGAGTGAGGAAGAAAATGGCCATATTCAGGTCGGTTGGTTGAAGGAGGCGTTACAACTTCACTGCCAATGGGAAGAGTAATGCCTCTGCTGGCTTAGCCGCAAGAATCTTTCAAGGACGTAAGTGCATCGTGCGAAAGTCTGTGCACCATGCGGGTGCCCCCAATAGAAATGCCTCCATTGACACACAAAACAAGCACCACGTGGACCACCAACAGTGGGCTTAAGTGAAATTAAGCCTCAGACTTTGGTTTTCTAAGGTGGATAAAAGGAAAAAAGGGGAATTGCACCTAGGGTGAAAATTCAAACTTATACATTTTTCCCCCACTTTAGCGAGCATGAGTACTAATGAGTGCTCGGTAAAGTAGATCAAGAACAGAGTAGGGTTAGAAAAGTATACTTGAACCGTTAAGGAAGCAATACTCGGTCTAGTGTACCTGAAGGTGCATGAAAAGTAGACTCCATAGCTACTCGGAACTATGAAGTTGGAACAACAAAGCATCTTACAAGCCCGTGGACCTGCAATGAGGCAACCCCCAAGATCTCTTGCATGGAGGAAGTGAACTCTGCAGAGTTAGGAAGCGGCGACACGTCTACCCACAGATAGAACATGTCAAAAAGTGGTGACATGTCTACCCACGGATAGAACATGTCAAAAGTGGTGACACGTCTACCCACAGATAGAACATGTCAAAAAGCGGTGACACATCTACCCACAGATAGAACATGTCAAAAGCAGCGACATGTCTACCTGCAAATAGAACATGTCAAAAACGACGACATGTCTACCCGCAGATAGAACATGTCAAAAAGTGGCGACATGTCTACCCGCAGATAGAACATGTCAAAAGTGGTGAGACGTCTACCCGCACATAGAACATGTCAAAAGCAGCAACATCTCTACCCATAGACAGAACATGTCAAAAGCGGTGACATGTCTACCCCTAGATAGAACATGTCAAAAGTGGCGACACATCTACCCGCAGATAGAACATGTCAAAAGCAGTGACATGTCTACCCACAGATAAAACATGTCAAAAGTGGAAACATGTCTACCCAAGGTAGAACATGTCAAAAGTGGTGACACGTCTACCCGCAGATAGAACATGTCAAAAGCGGTCGGTCACGCAAACTGTAAAAATTTCAAAGGGCTCCCTTAGGAACCCTTCAAAAGGAGAGGAGTCCACTCAAGGGACACGTTATTTGAAAGGTAAGGTCTAGTCAGGCTGCCCCCAAGTTAGACACGAAAGGGCGAATGGAATGAGCCTAGTAGGGCTACCTCCAAGCTAGACGTGAAAGAATCTATTCGTCATAAAGGCCTTTGAAGGAAGGGTCCCTTAGGAACCCACCGTGAGAAGGAAGGGGGGTCTGCTCAAGGGACACACAACTCAAAAGCAGTCATTCCTCTTAGAGTGATTCATCATCAAGGAATCCTTTCACTAACTCATTTGACTGCAAAATCTGACGAAACGCTCCGACGAAATATGTATAATTTGATGTATCGTCGGGTGCTTGTAAAATTTGATGTGTAATTTTCAATTTTTTGAAAGTTTATCCCTGACGTTCGTTAAAATTTCGACAAACCTAGGTTTCGTCAAAATTTTTACTGTCAGTTTCGTCAAAATTTTGACAAACATGAAAAATAGAAAAAAGTCAAATTGTGGCCGACATAAAGAAAAGTGAGTTCATTGATTTATTGAGACAGTGTCCGACATAAAGAAAAGTGAGTTCGCTGATTTATTGCAACAATTTTTTTCTCTACTTGAGACAGTTTGTGGAGAACTAAGGATGATTTTCTTGGGAAAAATAAAATAAAATTCAAGAATATATCGCTAGGTTGAGGGTAGTCATTGTCTTTTTGTAGAATTCAGTTGTGAAGTAAGATTTGTAGTTCCAGGTTTGAAAATCATATTTTAAAGCAACATCTCATCAGATTTCTTTTTAGAGGTTTAGGGTTTTGAGAATTTCATGTCCAAATTTTGTTGTGTGGAATCACCATAAGATCACAACCAAGGAATAGATTCTTGTTACTATAATTATGTGATCCATAACTCTATTGGTCATGTGGCATAGTTGTGCTATAACAAATACAGGATGCATTCATGTGTGACCCAAGTTTAATGTGGCTATGTTGTGATAGAAATGGAGGCACTCATATAATGTAGTTAATTCAAGTTGTATAATGTAGGTGTCAATCATCATTGGGTGCATTTAGGTTGTCTCAAGTTTAACAAGTTAGGATGTAATTATAGCATGATCGAAGAGTGATTACCTCTTGCTGCAATAAAGAGCCTATAACTCTTGTTGATATGCAAAGTGGTTGTGTTATATCAATTATATAGTGCATTCAAGCACAACCCATGTTTAATGGGATATTCTAGAGAGTGATCAAAATTTTCTAAACCTTATGAACGCTACTTAAAAGTGTATAGCTTAAACTACAAACCAAGTTTGTTACATACTTGAATGCAATCTTTGGTTACCGCAAACTATAATAATGTGATCTTCTAATAACCATTATGGAAAGTATTAAAGCAAGACCCATGATATATAGGATACATTTCCCTGATCAGGTTTACATACCTTAATGATCAAACACAAGCTTCCCACACACTCTAGGATACAATCCAAAATCATACCACAACTTTGTCAAGACAACTAGTTTTCTGACCCAAGATTTAAGGTTGTTTTTTAATACCAACAAAAGCATTGGTAAGAGAATGATTAGGGTACAAACCCTAGGCCTCCATAGAAACATAAACAATAACTATAGTGGATTAGTGAGGTTGCAATACCAGAAAGATTGAGAAATTGTAGGTAATAACAAAATCTTGCAATCTAAAGATTGTAGCCAATAACAAGCACACTATGTAGCTTAGTGACATTTGTAAATGCAATTTACGGTAAGAAGAATGACAGTCACTTGAGATGTGATAGTCAAAAAAGGCTTAGCAGTGACAAGATAATAAAGCTCAAACTTTGCATAGTAAAGTGGAGATTTTAACAGTGAGTTTTCTTACCCCCTTGCTAACTTTAAGGGTTTTTAAAATACTTTTGGTAGTGTTAGGCAAGGAAAATGCAATCAGGGAATGATTGTCCAAATGAAGTAACAATGGTAATCATAGGTTCAATGTTTCTTCTTAGCCATTAATGTATAATGAAGGTAGTGGATTGCATGTTTGAGGAGTATTTTAAGACTCATCAAAGATGGGAGAATAGTGAATAATACCTTGTGGACTGTGAAGTAGTGACAATAAGGTTGAAGGATCTTAAGAACTACAATACTATGAAACAATGAGTCCCCTGTAGTAAGTAGGCAGTCTATAGAGCATAGTTTGATTTTATAGATGGATGCTCATGAAAGGAATCTTCAAGTGATAGTGAGTGAGTTGTTTGAGATTGCAGCTGAGGGTGCAATACCCAGTCTTAAAGGAAGTTAGAAAAGCAATAAATGTGCAAGAAAATAAAATCGTACACAACAAACAATTCACAATGTTATTTTGCATAATGCCTTGAGTTTGAAGACAAAAATCTCATTGTATCTTCATGATGAAAGTGGTGACCTTAATGGTCAATCACTGGCAACCATGATTTTAAAACATGCTATTGTGCTTATGGAGGCAACATTTTAAGCAAGGCAGTGAGTGGTGGTTTGGAACAATGGCAGGTATGAAGGACTTGCTTTATATGCATACTATGTAGTCTAGCTTAAGACACCATTCTTAGAAGAGATTGAAGGTGGATTATGGAACTCAAGGGTTACCATGAAAAGGATTAAAGCAAAAGACCAATCTATTTAAAAGCCATGGTCATGAAGATATTAAAGATGTCACATGCAAAACCCTAGTAGCTGGAGTAATGAATACTGTACCAAAGAGGATAGTGTGCTGGGGCAGATTTAGGAGATCTCTACATTATCTAATTACAGGGAAATACATCATTTATTTATTTAATTAATTAAAAGAAATCATTTTAAACCCTATATAGGATACATTGATACTTCAAAAGCCTCTCAAGGAATTTGAGATTATGCAAATATATGTCGAGTAAATACCTAGATTACAAATAGTAGCAGGAATAATGTAAGATTTGTTGAGCAGAGCAGGAATGAGATAAACAACAATGAATCATATGCCTCCTTTCACATACATCTCCTCACCGTTCTCTGTCATTCTTTACGGAAACACTTCTCCATTTTGGTGGTCTATGCTTGAAAATAATGTTTTGACGAAGGTTTTAGAGTATGTTTATTAAAATGAAAACTCCATTTTGGTGGGCTACACCTGCAAATAAGATTTTGGAGTAGGTTTTAGGGTATGTTTATTAAAGTTTTAGAGTATTTTGGTGGGCTATATTCTGGATTCCTTAAATGATTTATTCAAATGGATTGTGACTAAATAAATGACTAACTATTTAGTCATTTTTATTTGTGTGACTAAATAATTTTTAATCAACGATCAAACTAGTAATTTATTTACTCACTTATAGCTGAGTTGCAAAAAATGAGCAGAATTTAGTCATTTTTAGTTGTTGTGACTAAATTTTTTAGTCACTTAGTCATTTATTTTCCAAATTCTACTAGTATGTGCTTCCTTGTGCGATTAGGGCTCTCTCAATATTGAGGGCCCTAGGGATAAACTCGTCATAAGAAGTGACACATTGCATCTTTAACTAAAAGGATAAATCTATATTGACATTAGCATTGATGATTCTGACTTGTTGCTCCTTAGGAATGGGTCACTTGCTCTTACTAGCTCGCTACCTCTATCGTTGTAGGAAGTTTGCGATCAAAAGTTCAATATTGATTTTAAGTCTTAGGTTTAAAATCATAGTAAAAATCCCGGGAATTTAATAAGTTTTGAATTAGCATTTTAAGAAAGTGTTTTGAAGTCATTAACTTAGGACTATCTTCTCTTTAGAAGTGGTTGCATGCCAAAAAAATTTGGTGTAAAATATCAAAATTATTAGATTATGTTACCTATCTATGAATAAAAATTATTGGATTGTGAGTTTGATATTTTTTAAAGATCTAAATAGTCAAGCTTGGTAAAGAAAAATCATGTTAGATAATATTAGTCTAGAACAAAATGAAGAGACACTTGATAGATTGTGGGCTAGATTGAAAAGAAAGGGTGATGGGAAATGTTATTGTCCTTGCAATAATTGCAAGGGCTTAAATATGAGATGACTTTTAATCACAATAGCTGAGAAACATTGCAGGCAGCATGGTCACGTTGAAGGGGGGCATTATTATCGTCCATTGGTAAGTTGTTCATTATATGTGTTTATATTGATTGAATTTGTAAATGTTTATATCGTTTTAACATTTTATATATATAATCACTAGATCATGATCATGGTTTATTTGTGTCTATCATTATTATAAAGGTGGGGAACCCTAGGGCAGATGATATGGATTATCAAGGCCCAGAGAATGTGGTTTTGCAAGCGGACGAACATGGAGCTGTGAATATCGAAGATGAAGTTAATGATCCTATGGAAAAAGATGATCATGTGCCAGAAAACACAGTTGAAGATGATGGTACGAATACATTGATCCATGACACATTTAGGGGCAGAGCTAATCATGATGATCAAGATAACTTTGATGATATTCATGATTTACCTGTACTTGAGAAGGCATACGAGCCCCTTTATGAAGGCTCCCAAACAACTCTTCTCTCTGTTGTATTGTTGTTTTTGAACTTGAAGGTTATGAATGGTTTATCAAACATAGCAATCTCACGGATGTTAAGGTATGTCATATATGTCATCTTTTTTCATCTATTTTAATTGTTGTTAGTTCATCACTAGTAAATAAAGGATAAAATATGTACCATTAATATTCTTTATATGAATTTTTTTTTTTGTTGTAGATTGATTGGTGATTTTTGTTACCACCATCAAATATTTTACCTCACTCATACCAATATTTATTTGCCATTATGAAATATATCAAAATGGAGTATCAAGCAATAGATGCATGTCCCAATGATCATATTATATATCATAAACAATAGGAATTTACCTTGAGAATGCTCAGAATTTCATATCAGTAGATATTGAACAGATCAACTAACAAAAAAGGTGCCTCACAAGGTTCTTCATTATATTCCCATTATTCCACGTATGCAACGATTATTTAGGTGTGAAAGCTTAGCACAATTTATGGATTACCATGTAGGGAATAAAAGTGGAGATGACATTCTTCGAATGATTTTGGATGGTTCTGCATTTATGGACATGGAGGAAAAATGGCCACACTTTAAAGAAGAACCTCGTAATCGCAGGCTTTCATTGGGAGCAGACGGTGTCAATCCATTTGGAGAGCTGAGATCTATTGGTGCAGGAGCACCCAAGCTCTTCAAGGAACTCTTCAGGAGACAGGAGAATGCAGGGGTCTTGAAGACCTATCAATCACCTCAAAGCATCAATTATGATATCTTGGAGCCTATAATGGCCTTTGGAATGGGTGAACACATTAAAGAGGTCAAAAGTCCTAAGGGTTCTAATAAAGATCCTAGGACCAAATTGCAATGTAAATGGAACAATCATGTTCTAGGAGGTTAGATAGGAATATAGTGCTTTAATTATGTCAAATAAGGTTGAATAATGCCATGTAATAGTTTAGAAGCTTTATAGTTGATAGGGGTTCAATAAATTTCAAGTTGGAGAATTCAAATTTTCAAAATCCAACTTTGGCGAGAAAGTGTGTTTTTGATGTTTTAGCAACTTTAATGTAATCAAACCAATTCCAAATGGTTTGATCAGCTGGGGAATGAGTTTAAAAATGTTGAGAATTCAATTTTACGTTGGTTGGGTTGCTGGTACGGAATTTGTACGGACTGCTACAGGAAGAAGCAAAAAAATAGCAATTTCTTGCATTTTTCTTGTGCTCTTTTGATGATTTATTAATTTCTATTGAAGATTTGTTTAGTAGGATGGTTTAGGTACTTGTATCAACTTTTTTTGAAGTCATTTGAATGTCCTGAAAGCAACAACAATCAATTCTTTGTTTATTATTTTTGACTGTCCTCAAGAAAGTGCAGATTTTTCACTAATTTTGAGGTTTTTCATGGATGATTGATCCATTTCAAGGAAAAATGATGTTGTGACCTGTGAAATGGATCATTCATAACATGTATCATATATATTTGACAAACTAATGTGCAGGAAAGAGGAATATTAAGGTGTACACCAAGATTTCACAATGTAAAGTGCTTGAAGATGGAGGCTAGGGTATAGCAGCAGAAGATCTGCCTTAATGAGGGGTGTTTTTTTGAGTTGGGATAGACTAAATATGTTGTCCTAATGGTGTAGAGTCAATGAGAAAGTTCTGGAAGTGATTGGAAGGTTAGTTTTCAAGAAGCCCTAGTTTTGAGGCAAGTTAAGGAGGGTTTTGTGTTTGAGCATGTTAGAGGTGTCATAGAGGTCTAAAAACTTGCAATCCTTGGTTTTGAGTCATTTTAAGGGACTGTTGAAAGTTTCATGGTCAGGGGTTGAGTTTAAAGAGGGGTTGCTTTGGAAAAGAGGGCTAATTAGGCCTAGTTTTTTAGGAGACAACAAATTTTGGAAGGGTTTGTCTGAAGCAAGTGATATCAAGGTTTGGATATGTTGTTTGTCATCACAAGCCACATCTAAAACAATCATTATATTGGAGGCTCCTTTGGAAAGTTTGAGTGCAAAGTCAAAAATCTTTCGCTAGAGGCCTAGTTGGCTAGTAGCCTAGTTAAGGTGAAAAAATTGGTTTTGTGTCTAAGTTAGAGGGTTGGGCTTTGAAATCATACAAAAAAAGTTTGCTTAAGTCTCTTAAGGGTGCTCCAATGGTTTGGGTCCATAAAGAGAGCATACAAGCGATTAGTGCATCATTAAGCCTTGTCTCCATTAGGGTGCCTGGGAGATAGCTTGAGATTGCAACCTTTAATCCTTGAAATCTTTGTGTTTCTTTCAAAGTTCCTGACCCTCTGCATCAGAGTGGTATCAAAGCAGTGATTAGGTCCTTTAGGGATTGAAGAATTACAATGGCACCTAAAAATCAATTGGCAAGAGAGTTGGAAGAGTTGAAGGAAATCTTGGAAAGGGAGAGAAGAGAAAGAAGGGAACAAGAAGCAGCAAGAGAGCAGGACAAAGCAAGAGAAGAAAGGAAATGGAGAAGGGAGAGAGAGACCATGCAAGCAAGGATAAATAACCTTGAGAGGAGTAGGAGGAGAGAAGACCAAGAAGACCAAGAAGACAATGATGAAGATGAAGAGCATGTGAGGGTAAATCAGGAACAACAAGCATATGAGACAGAGGACCCTAAGGAAAGGAGGTTACTGAGATTGTTGAAGGCAGTACAAGGTCATGGAGGAAAGAGTCACATAGACTTGCCTATCTATCAAGGGAAGATGGATAGTGAAGAGGTGTTAGGATGGCTTGATGCCTTAGAGAACTACTTTGAGTTTGAGGAGATGGATGAAGAGAGGAAGGTTAAGTTTTCCAAAACCAAGTTGAGAGGCACAACATTGACATGGTGGACTAGTTTTCAGAATGATAGGATGGCTAGAGGATTGGAAAAAGTCTCTACATGGGCAAGGATGAAGAGTTTGGTCAAAGAGCAATTCCTACCATCTGATTATACCATTCATGTGAAAAGGATGAGGCAGAATTTAAAGCAAAAGGACTTGGATGTTATGTCCTATACTGAGCAATTTCACAAGCTTAGTATTAGAGGAGGTTATGAAGAAGAGGATGAGAAAATAGCCAGGTACATCAATGGCTTGAGGTACAATCTACAAGATGAGATTGGTTTGCAATTGCCAAGGACATTGGGAGAATGTTTTCAGTTGGCCATTAGAGCAGAAGAAAAGGTGAAGAGGAAGCAAGAAAGATCAAACAATGATGGAAGAGGAGGTAGTTCAAACAGGGGTAGAGGTAATAGAGAACAAGGACAAGGCAGCAATGAAAAGAGCAGCAATGACAAAGGCAAAGAGGTGTTTTCTGATCAAAGAGGAGGAGGCAGATTTGTTCAAGGTAGAGGACCATTCATAGGTAGGTGTTTCAATTGCAATGAACCAGGGCATCCTTCCTTCAAGTGTCCTAAATGGGAACAAGCTGATAGGGGAAGAGATAGGAGAGCTAACTTAGTACAAGAAGAAGAAGAAAAGAAGGAGGAACCAAAACATTCATGGCAGACCCTGTGATTGATGGTGAGTTTCTTATGGTCAAGCAAGGAGAAAGACTTCATCAAGAGTCAAAGGTAACTATCTTTAAGACTAATTGTCTCAGTCATGGTAAAATATGCAGATTACTCATAGATTCAGGGTCACATAGCAATTTAGTTTCAGTTGATATGGTAACCAAGTTAGGGATTGAAACATTTGTTCATCCTACTCCCTACAAGGCCACTTGGGTAACTCAAAGGCAACATGTAGAGATTGGTAAGAGAGCTTTTGTAGATTTTTCAATTGGATCTTATCATGACAGGGTGCTTTGTGATGTCATTCCAATGGCTTGTGGTCATATCATCTTGGAGAGACCATGGTAGTATGCTAGGAGGACATTGCATGATGGATTTCATAACACATATTTGGTGCATAAAGATGTTAGATATCAATTGGTTCCTTTGCCTTTGGAGCAGTCTAATGAGAGTTTTGTGATATGTTTTGAGAAGAATTTGCAGGTTAAAGTGTAGGGTAGGACAGGGGAAGACACTGGTTGGTTGAAAACTAGTAAATTGCAGCAGAGATATGAAGCATACAGTCCTAAAAATCAGAACCTTTGGGACTTGGACAGTATTAAGATTGGAAGTATTGAATGACCTATTGTTGAGGGTAATAGGGGTGGTGTTTTCTCACAAACAAAACATATTTTTGACACTAACATGTTGAGTGACATGAATGTAGGTTGGAAGAAAAGGAAGAAGGTGACTTTGGGAGATTTCATGCTTGGTAATCAGAAGGTACAAACATACAGGAACAAGGAGTATTATGGCAGCAACAAGTTGGATACTTCTTGGGGCAAGAACTTTTTCTTTCTTGGGGAGAATGGTGCAGGAGCACCCAAGCTCTTCAAGAAACTCTTCAGGAGACAGGAGAATGCAGGGGTCTTGAAGACCTATCAATCACCTCAAAGAATCAATTATGATATCTTGGAGCCTATAATGGCCTTTGGAATGGGTGAACACATTAAAGAGGTCAAAAGTCCTAAGGGTTCTAATAAGGATCCTAGGACCAAATTGCAATGTAAATGGAACAATCATGTTCTAGGAGGTTAGATAGGAATATAGTGCTTTAATTATGTCAAACAAGGTTGAATAATGCCATGTAATAGTTTAGAAGCTTTATAGTTGATAGGGGTTCAATAAATTTCAAGTTGAAGAATTCAAATTTTCAAAATCCAACTTTGGTGGGAAAGTGTGTTTTTGATGTTTTAGCAACTTTAATGTAATAAAACCAATTCCAAATGGTTTGATCAGTTGGGGAATGAGTCTAAAAAGTTGAGAATTCATTTTTACGTTGGTTGGGTTGCTGGTATGGATTTTGTATGGACTGCTACAGGAAGAAGCAAAAAAACAGCAATTTCTTGCATTTTTCTTGTGCTCTTTTGATGATTTATTAATTTCTATTGAAGATTTGTTTAGTAGGATGGTTTAGGGACTTGTATCAACTTGTTTTGAAGTCATTTGAATGTCCTGAAAGTAACAGCAATCAATTCTTTGTATATTATTTCTGATTGTCCTCAAGAAAGTGCAGATTTTTCACTAATTTTGAGGTTTTTCATGGATGATTGATCCATTTCAAGGAAAAATGATGTTGTGACCTATGAAATGGATCATTCCTAACATGTATCATATATATTTGACAAACTAATGTGCAGGAAAGAGGAATATTAAGGTGTACACCAAGATTTCACAATGCAAAGTGCTTGAAGATGGAGGCTAGGGTATAGCAGCAGAAGATATGCCTTAATGAGGGGTGTGTTTTTGAGTTGGGATAGACTAAATATGTTGTCCTAATGGTGTAGAGTCAATGAGCAAGTTTTGGAAGTGATTGGAAGGTTAGTTTTCAAGAATCCCTAGTTTTGAGGCAAGTTAAGGAGGGTTTTGTGTTTGAGCATGTTAGATGTTTCATAGAGGTCTAAAAACTTGGAATCCTTCGTTTTGAGTCATTTTAAGGGACTTTTGAAAGTTTCATGGTCAGGGGTTGAGTTTAAAGAGGGGTTGCTTTGGAAAAGAGGGCTAATTAGGCCTAGTTTTTGAGGAGACAACATATTTTGGAAGGGTTTGTCTGAAGCAAGTGATATCAAGGTTTGGATATGTTGTTTTTCATCACAAACCACATCTAAAAAAATCATTAGGTTGGAGGCTCCTTTGGAAATTTTGAGTGAAAAGTCAAAAATCCTTCGCTAGAGGCCTAGTTGGCTAGTAGCCTAGTTAAGGTGAAAAAATGGTTTTGTGTCTAAGTCAGAGGGTTGGGCTTTGAAATCATACAAAAAAAGTTTGCTTAAGTCTCTTAAGGGTGTTCCAATGGTTTGGGTCCATAAAGAGAGCATACAAGCGATTAGTGCATTATTAAGCCTTGTCTCCATTAGGGTGCCTGGGAGATAGCTTGAGATTGCAACCTTTAATCCTTGAAATATTTGTGTTTCTTTCAAATTCCCTGACCCTCTGCATCATCTATTTACTCGGTGTGGCCTATTTTTGTTATCAACAATAACATTCCTCCATGGATTTCAATAAAGAGGGAGCACATAATGTTGTCAATGATTGTTTCAGGTATTTATTTACATCAGTTTTCTTTAACGTAGTAGTATCTCATTTGTCTTATTTGTTGCATAATGAATTATATTTTTTTCATTCAATAGTCATGTACATTAATTTATATATATTGCAGTAAAATGGTTATAATAGTTATGTAATGTTTATGTTCATTCAACTAGGTAAGTACCAAGTTAAAGATATGAATGTATATATCGAACCTCTTATCGACAAGTTACTAAAGTTATGGAATGGCGTCACTATGTATGACGTCTCTAGACCAATAGGACAAAGACAATTTAAATTCCATGCAATGCTTGTATGGACAATTCATGATGCCCCAGGGCTAACACATTTTTGTGGTATGTTATAACATTCGATTGCACTTCAAAAATATTTAATTTGATGAAGTAGATATCATGCATGTTTTTAAAATAATCTATTCATTATATATAATTATAAAAATTGACATATTTAATCCAATTATATATGATCTTGCAGGTCTTCAAACAAAGAGAAAATTTGCATGTCCAATTTGTGGTCTCAAGATGAAATCTCGTCATTCAACAAGTTAGTAAAGCAGGTGTTTGATGAGTATAGGCGCTTCCTCCATAGAAATCATAAGTATCGAACTACTGAAAAACATCTTTTCAATGGGAAAGAGGAGACTACATCAAAACCACAAAGAATGACACCTCGCCTATGGAAGTTGGAATATAATAGAATTAATCGTCAAGGTTATAGATAGGATCAAATTGTTTATCTAATATATATGATATGCTTTGAATTTATATTTTTATATTGTGTTGTGTTTACTCATGTTGTAATTGACAATGATTTTCGTTGTTAATTTGTTTAACTTATATACTTCATGAAGGTCGTCAAGGCATTAATGGTCGGCTTCCATAGGGACTAAAAAGTTATCCCATACAATTTAGTAGGTTTCCCTACTATGAGTAGCTACAAATTGTGCATTTGTTTGATACAATGCATATCGGAAAGAATATAACAGAAACGTTATAGAAAATATTGGATGGAAGGCATGACAAAGAAAAAATTGTCAAAATTTGACATTGAGGGAAGCCAATCATGCAATGAAAAATGTCATTCAATTAAATAGCAATGGAGACCAAGGTGTATAGGTTCCTTTCCTTGGTTGTTAGAGTGGCAAAGCAATGCTATAAAAAGTCATCTGAAAATTTGATTTCCCATAAGTTTGCTCTTGAGAACATAAAATATAATAACAAAGAAAAGGTGAATTTTAGATTAGGGATGAAAACATGAGATTGGCATACCTTCATTAAGGTAATTATTAAGTATATTATATACCTTGTATAATGCATGTAATTTTCAGTGTATTATGTTTACTACTTTTGGAAAAACAATAAAAAAATCATTTTATAATTGTTGCAGTACGTTCTACCTCTATCTCTCCCAGACAACTTTGACAACAATGTCAAGCAAGTTATATATGATCTTGAAAAATACATGAGGTAAGTAGTGATATTTGTTCAATTCATTGTATACATCTTATAATTGCCATTTGTTTTACTTGTTATGTAATATACTGTATATTTTTGTTAAATCTCGTTAATATATTTGCACCTTGAATCACTTGTATATGGATGTCATCTAAAGAAATTCATAAAGAAGATATAAATTTGGAAGAGAAAAATTTGTCGTCTAATGTGTGAAATGAAAAAGTGTCTACCTTCAGCATTTTTCAATGCACAAGAACACTACCTCATACACCAAATTGAGGAGATTGAATTGTGTGGACCTGTACACACAAGGTCAATGTGGATGGTTGAGAGGCACTTGAAATTTTTGAAGGCTTTGGTTAGACAAAGAGCACATCCTGAGGGTTCTATGGTGGAGGGATATATGGTATACCTGACCATGGTATACATTAGTGAATATCTTCCTAAGTTTGCAGCAAAGATCCATGTAGATGCATTTGGGATCCCAACTCCATTAACAAATTTGAAAGGGAGTACACGATGGGGAAAGGTAGATTGAGGAGGGTAGGAGTAATTATAAGATGGTCATGGAGATTAATTGGAATACATTTACATATGTTTTATGTATATTGTATATTTAATTTTTAATCTTCAATATACATCAGTATAAATTGAATTAGAGTATCTTGTGGTATTTAACTAATTATCGTCATTTGTGAATTTCAAATTTTTTATATAGTTGGTAGAAATTAGGATGCACTACATTTTCACATTAAGCCAACAATCGCCAATGAATGACCGGTATGGATTGAGCGATGTCAACTTAATCACAGTCAGCAGCTAACATGTGGGAAGGTGTGGCTTCATTGGTTAAAAAAGCTCATAGTAATGGAGATTCCAATGTTACACAAAGGGAAATTAATTTAGCATATGGTTTAAGAGATGAACAGGTACGTATAAATATATTAATCACCCATATTATTTAATTATTTTCAATTATATTGATGTATATATATGTTGAGATTGTTTTATTTGCATACATTCGACCAAGAATAAATATGTTTATCAACTGACGATATTGCAATAATTTTTACATGTTTGGCATATTGCGGGTGAAACACCACAAGGATATGTGGTGCAATGGTCATAAATTTTGAATCAAAATGTTGGATGACATGAAGAAAACTTGTGATTCTAGTATAACTATAGTCTTTCAGGTTACTAATGTTTCATCTAGAAGCGACATACATCCAGAAATCTCAGAAAATCGATACTATGGGATTTTGGATGATATACTTGAGTGTGACTTTAAGTTCTTAAAATTAGTTATGTTTGTCATCCAATGGTATAGGCTACGATTGAATGAAAATGACCTCGAGAGAATTGTTATTGAACATGTTAATGGATTTACCATGGAATACAAGGTCGATCAAGCGAGTTGGAAATG